>JAMKPZ010001368.1:0-69485 GCA_024699675.1 Amphibolis antarctica | reverse complement strand
TCTCGGATTTATTTCGTCCTCATCATTTTCCAGATCCCTCTCTTCAGGTAATCGATCTGCTTGTTGTCAAAACCGACAGACTTTGCTCACCTCCTTTAAAGAACTATCAAGTGCGTCATCTTCACCTTCAAAATTGTTTAATTTTGTCTTTGGATTGCGAATTCGACTACCGTCTCATCTCTAACTCGAACAAATTAGTAATTATTGGTTGTGCTCACTCTGTTCCTTTTTATGTTCTTTTTCTTCTTTTTGCTGGAATTGCAGGTAGATGTTTCACAGTAGTGAAACCGAATTGATCGCTTGGTTTTTAATCAGTTTTCTACTCTCAAAGCAAAGCAAATGATTACAAGTTCAATCCGGTCATCTTTTTTGAGACTGTTCTCCTTTGTCAACTACCTGTATTATATGTTAGTCCAATTGCCTAGTTAAGTTCATGCCTAATGATGTACAGATAATCATATATTATTCTTTCTATAATTCTCCCTCCTATAAATTCATCTATATGCCTGTCTAGATCCTGGAACTTTGAGATGTGAAGTCCACATTAATGCTTGCACTTTTTCAACTAGAACCATGTTATTAGTCAACGATGAGAATGTTATCGATGCTGACTGCACCAAACCATTCTCGTTTATTACCCTTTGCTTCTGAATTAGGACTAGTTCAGTTCTGCTATTGCAAAGGGGATAGACCAATGGAAGGAGTTCTTGAGTCTTAGGTTGCGTGAAATACTTTTTTCCTTTTCCTGGTGAACTTTATTGGTTAAATGTAATGATGCCAAAAGATTGGAATGCGATCTTTTAGTTAATTAGTCATTTACAAGCAAGTCTTTGTTTGTACGGTCAACTTGTCATTTGAAATGTTGAAATAGTCCTATATTGAAAAAGTGAGGATGAGACTTACATTATATGAGAAAAGACTTCTCTACTTATAGATAATTGGATTTGTGTTGGACGTCCATGTTCTTAACATGATTCAAACCTAGAAATGGTCTTCTATGCTTAATTCATCATACATCTACTAAATCCAAAATGGCATTTATAGGATTTTAAAAAGGTCAAGTGATGGGAATGTTGGAATTGGAATAGTGCAAAAAAGTGTGGATGTAACTTGCATATACATATAAAAGAAGAAATTCCTACTTATAGTCAATTCATTTTAAGTTAGATATCTACATTTTTCTGGATCTAAACCTCAATACATTTACTCAATTTAAAAATAAGAACACTTGTAGGATACTAGAATTAACCTACATTGGAGTATAGATAAAATTTGCACAAAAACATAAAACACTCAACTACAATTATGTAGCTAATCATATCAAAGTGTTTTCTTTATGGGTCTGTTTAGTGTAACTTCAGTTTCAACTCTGCACAATCCTTCACATGTAATCATTATCACATGAACTCTCATGTACAAACCTTTATCACACAATTTGTCATGTAATTTCAACATTGTTTGTTTCACTACACCCAACTTCAATTCTCCACAATTATTGGAGTTAGTTCCATAGTAAGTGTCGGTAGTTATATTGCATTCCTATAAGTTAGACCAATGTTTCTTATCTCGACCAATGCTTAAGTTAGACAAGCATTTGTATGAGGTTGATCAAACTTAGTTTCATATCGCATTCCTATAATGCTACATTTACTATGATATTTTATATACATTGGTGATCAGTGTAGGTTGTTAAGGATTGACAAGTGCTTGTTGGTCATGTAGAGCTGATGTGGGGTGTATGTCAACTCCTACTGAATGTTCCTACATTTAACTAGCATTGACACTAGCTCCATGTTATTCTCATACCGTACAAAACACTTCCATGTTAGTGAATGCCAAGACATTGCTAGAACACTTCAAACTATTTGGGTTGGTTGCCCTCTATAAAATATTCCCCTAGAGAAACGACAACAATTCCCTTTATGAAGGGAGATTAGTAATTCAACCAAGCTGTTGATTCTGAGCTACGTGAATGGAATGTGGAGAGAGTGATGTTATCTGCTTGAGCACGTCAAGTATGCTAATGAGTGTGTTAACTGCTCAAGTCATGTTGCAAAGGGCCAACTTGTCCAACCACCCTACATCAAGAGTCCCCCACTTTGATCAAGGATCAAATTGTTGATGAGAAAAATATGTGAATGTGGTCTCTGGCAACAATGCAATCATTATAACTCCCCAATTGTCATAGCTACTAGTTTTTTGTGTAGCATCTTGTCAATCAATTGAAATTAGTCATAGGGGGAGGGACAATTCATTTTCACCCTACTAACATTGAAATTCTTGAGCATTCCATCAAGTAACTAGGTTGATCAAATCAAGTACTCCAACTACTCTAATCAATATGAGCATCAATGGTAAGGATTGGATCCTTGTAACTTTGGGTTTAGAAGACAAGAACAACACCCATTTGTTTGGCTCCTCCCATAGCAAGACAATTTTGTTAGTTAGTAGGTGGGAGATAGTGCCCAAACGGAGTCCAGTTTAGAGAGTTGCAATAGCAAGGAAAGTGAGAGACAAATATACTTGAAGGGGACTTACCAAATGAGTAGCAAACACATCGAGGATTTATTATCACTTCACTCAACCTCAAAAATCATCTAAGTTAAGGAAGCATATGAAATGTTACAAATGAAGTTGGCCAACCATTTGACAATGATACGAAGGTTCTATAGAGAAAACTCTCCATTACACATGAACACCATCCTACACTTAGGAAAATTTTGGAATAGAAGTTGGAATGGCTAGATGCCTTCTCACATAGATACTCTCCAAAACTTGATTTGTTTAACAATCACAAACAATGGGTCATTTATGAAAAAATCAATAAACAAGGAGAATGAAATGAGAGTTCATATTACACAAATCATTGATCATATATGGTCATATATCATTGTCATGCAAAGACAACGGAATTAAAGAAGAAAATTTTGAAGTTGGGGTTTTATCATTAGTCACCTTTCTTGCTTGCTCCTCTCCTACCCGGTTGAATGCCTCCACTTCTTTTCCATCTTGGGAATCTTCCTCATCATCTTGCACTCCTCTTATCACATCCATGTAACTTTATACTTGATCTCTTGCTCGAATGGCATAGTGTTGGTGGAGTGGGCGGTAGGCATTGAACACCCATGTAGATTAGAGGCTTCATATGGTTACTTTGCCATGAGTGGTTAGCAATGAAAAAATATCTTGCAAAGTGGGTGCCTCATTTTGACATCTCCTGCAGTCTTTATGACTAATCTGAAGAGAGTATTGAGCATTCATTCTTCACCTGTACTATTACTCATTCTGTATGGGAAACTCTTAGGCAGTTAGTGGTCATGGGAGGTTGGCATTTTTCAAGCAAACTTGATTTGTACAGTTTAAGGTTTAGGGTCTAACAACCTCTATCAACATTGCCTTGCATCTCCTCTATTAACCGTTGACTCTATTGGCCCCTACTCAATGCAGCACGGCTAGTAGGGCCTTTGGCCCCTCTTCCAACATTGTGTTGCCTCCTTTTCCTGATTCCTCTCCCTCTCACATTGACATTGTCTCACTCTTTTTTTTTATCCACTGTGGCCACCTAAGGACCTTTCTAGCAACCTCTCCCACTACCACAAAAGACCATTTGGTTCCTCTCCCATGTTGCACCAATTTCCTCCTATTGCAGGATGAGTCAGTAGTGCTACATGTTCTCTCCTCTCACCTTAGCAACACCAATAGTTGCAGACAAATGGAAAAGAGAGGAGTGGAGAGGAAGCAAGCACATGAAAAAGAAAAAAAATGGAGAGGGAAGAGAAAGGAAAGCATCGCGTGATTATTTTGGGGAAAAAAGGAGGAAAAAAGTGTGTCAAAAAAATGGTAGAAGTAAAAAAAAAAGTCAAAAAAGTTGCTAGCATAAGTTACATCTATCTACCTATCTTCACTTCCTAAGGATAGACCACATTTGTTAGTCAATTTTACCGTATTGAATAGTATCATCAGATAATTAATCTACTATTGTCTAAGATATAGATTTTCCTAGAGTTACCTTATTATTCTTATTACTGCTACTTTTATTACAGAAAATACTACCTTTTGCTGCTATTACTGTTACAACAATTAGTTTTTATGCTTCTATGTGTCTATTATTTTTGCTAAGTTTAAATTTGTTGAATTATTAATTCTATTGCAAATTGGATGTGTCAACTTAAGGGAGAGTGTTATAATATATTAGGGTGGTTTTAGTCCCACATTTCTGAAATTATATTGATTTTATTCTTGTAGCCTCTAAATATAGAGCATTTTCACTATTGCAATACATTTAACTTCCACCTATTTCTTTGTTCTAACGTCCTACACCAACAATGTATGGTCTGCACTGTGTTAAAGATGGTAGTGAGTGACATTTGTTGGATGATATCTGATGGCCAGAATGCATGGGGAATGGGCAATGTTATACAGGATAGCGTGCATGCATCAGTAGTTGTCTGCAGTTACAGCATCAGGTGGAGGGTATGGTAGCTTGGTTGTGACATTTGGCATGGAAGTAAAAGACATAGCAGTGGGTATTGATGGTGGGTTGACATAGCATAGGAGAATCGAATGTCTTACAAAGTGGTGTAGGAGCCTTCAATGCTGTTTAGTGGTGTTTTATGCAGTAGCAACAATAATAGGTGTAAACATGATGCCCTGTTGGTGACGTGATAACAATGGCCCTGGACTTAACAATATGGTGATCTGACATGCTGCAACCAGGGTGCCTCAAACTCCCTGTCAGCAAGCAGCAACAATGATGATCAGCCATGCAGAATGTCAGCCTTAAAATTGATGAAAAAGGGGCAAGGGAGACTTTCAGTGCAAGTGTGTTGATTGAGTGAATAGGCCTGCAAATAAGGTAGGTTCTATGTACCTCATTTAATATAGGTATGAGTAGAGCAATTTCTACTCTATTTCCTATTTACCACCTATGGTTTATCTGCAAACTTATGAGTATTTTCTATCCATTTACTCATCTTTAACATGGTTAAAGGTAAAGAAAACGCCGTACCTTTCTCATTTATATCCTTAAGAGAGACAACACCATGTGTGTGCACATGTGAGGGGAGACCCACTACATGGATGGTAATACCTTGGAGGGATGAGGGAAGAATTGGGTCATTGCGTGATTCTCAGTTAATTTTCATCTCACGTTTTTTTTATAATAGTGGGGAATTGATTTCATTTTT
Organism: Amphibolis antarctica; assembly: GCA_024699675.1. NCBI lineage: Eukaryota > Viridiplantae > Streptophyta > Magnoliopsida > Alismatales > Cymodoceaceae > Amphibolis > Amphibolis antarctica. Next base: position 64,299 of record JAMKPZ010001368.1, on the reverse strand, counting down.
TATGTTAATGGTGGGATTGCATACTTTGCATGATTCTCACCTTGAGATTCTGCATTAACTCTTTTTTTCGAATTTTGAAAACAAAACCAAGGTGGTTTTATAAGTTGATTTTGAGTTTTTCTTCTAGTTTTGATCTATGGTCATGATTTGACCTACTAATGTATTTAGATGAAGGAAGATGATACTCTTCATTTATTGCTAATTAATTTTAAATTGAAATTGGATGTCTACATTTCAACTAGTTACAAAAGCTAACGTATAAAGTTCCAATTGGTGATTTTTATCCTTTTTGGTACAAGTGTATACTTCTGTCCTGTTTTCTCAGGATTCAGTGCATACCAGGGACGTGCACAACACCTTTACAAGTGACTGCTTCCCAGTTAATTTCCAGTGAGGTCTTCCCTTCAGTGGTGGTGAAAGCCCTTCTCTATCCTGGAGCTATTCTAAATGGTCTCGTTTTCAGCACGGCCATTCCTGCTTGGAGTGACATTCTCAGCATCTATAATTTAACGGAAGTGAAGCATGCTCATCCAGTTGTTGATCTCCAGCGCCTAGAGGTTAGGATAAACTTGTCTAATTTGCCTAATTCATATCATCGGTCCTTCAAGCAATAGAAGAAATGATTGATAACTTAATTTACCAAATCTTAGGATCTGTTTGTTTAGTGGTTTTTAAACCACCAAACATTTTTTAATAATATTTCATCATGGTTTTTTCATACTATACACATTTGATTTTTTTTTTAACATCTTATCAAATGGACACAAAAATCAATACTACAAATAATCCAAGAGGAAAAAACTCCTCTTCATGAGTTCTTTTCAATCACAACAAAAAAACTGATGCTAGCTTGGTATCTTGATTACACAGAAACCCAAAACAAGGTCTCTCAAGCCAACAGGCCCTTGGTTATTTCGCAGCTGATGTATTTATCATACATGTTGTTTCTGCATTTCAATAAAAGTACATCTTGTCCACAGGTTCTTGTAGGAAGCTATTTTGCTGTTGCCGGAGCTATTGTAGGCGTGTTAAAGCCTGGAAGAATGAGCTTATTTGGAACGCTTTTAATAGTCTGGGGCCTTGTGAAAGAAGGAATTCTTAACAAACCAGAAAAAGTAGCAGATCCAGCAAAGTCAGTTTATGTGTACCCCACAATTTTGATTGCCATAATCTGTGCATTCGCCTCAATCAAATACGACGTCAAGAAAGCACTCAAGAACGGTCAGTCAAGACCTATAGCGAAGCCACTGCAGAGCTCATCAAAGTCAAAACTGCGATGAAGGATGTAATTTGGTGGTCTAGTTACGTCTTCTTTTACAGTACCAATCAATCCACACATTCAATTATTAGAACTAGAAGCTCGGTTGAACGACTTCCCTTGCCATGGCATGAAACACATACCAATACATGCTTGTTCTAATTATATGTGTATTATTGCTCTGTAAATGGCCATTCAAAAATGCTTTCATGGTTTCACTCAAAAAATGATTAGAGTGCACTTGAGTGCATGCAGTAGGAGGCATTGATTTTATTTGGGGCCTTATGTTTGAGGATGACATCTTTTAAATTTCTCATTTTCCCTTGCATGTGAACGGATTTTATTGTCAAATCTTCGTTTTCTTTCTCTTTTTCCTTGGTGATTGCAATAACTTTGGTTTTCATGGTGCTTGTATGAGGTTGGCGTCCAGTTAACATTTATAGTAATTTTATCATAGGTGTTAGTGTAATTAAAGAAAAAAAAAGTAATTAAACTTTAATCGTTCATCAAGAACAAGAACAGGGACATGTTCCGATGGTGAAAAGTTGACATTTCAAAGAAGTGAGGCCGAAAGGTTAACCTAGTGTAGAAGGGTGCATTTGTTTTATTGTTTGAAATTCAAAGTATAATTCTTAACTTCTAGAATTATATTGCAGTAACTTCAAAGAAAGTGTTGTAATTCAGATATTATGCTTGTTTATTGAAATAGTAATTCTTATACAGTTTTAATTTTATCATTGAAGGGTCTATTTCTTAAAAATATTTAAAGAGCATTTTTCTAAAAATGCTTTAAAATGTTTTTAAAGACTTTGAGTGACATCTTCCCCTTAAAGAGGATTAAGGGTACCATATTATGGGTCATCAAGTGTAAACTTGACCTTCCAGGCACTACCCCAGACTAATTAGGCATTTTTTCCAATCATAAAGTACTCTATTCGCACTTCCACCTATAGTCAAGAATCTTTCATAGGACACGTGTGAGGCACTTCCCTCCAAGGTGTGGGAAGATACCCAATGGAAAAACAGATGAGTTTCTAGTGAATGGCAAATGGATTTTGAAAGAACATTTGTATCTAGGAAAAAATAAATATGAGAAGAGTTGATGAGCTAATTCCAAGGAACTACTATTGGTGTATTTATTTGATCTTTTCGAAGAACTACCAATTGAAGTTAAGAGTTAATAATGCAAACAATCGTATCCTAAATCTCTACAAGCTTATATATGACAGTTCTTTTTTTGAACAAATTTACATGACAAAAAAGCTTGCATATGACAAAAAGTTAGCTTTAAATTTCCAAGATTTTGTACTGCAAAAATACGAAAATTAAGAATGGATTCGATGTTTAAAAAAAAAACGTCATTTTAAAATCGACAGCGAAGCGTCCTCGATCCAATCGGCGTAGATGCGGCTGATCCATTTGAGCCCTTTATTTTTCAAAAGATCCCTTGTATGATCTGGGCTGCGCCTACTCGTCCTCGATGGGCCGACACCCAGGCCCACTCCAGGACCAGCACCGGCATGGTTATGGGCTAGACCCGGGAGGCCCTTTTCTACTGCACAAGAGTGACGCCCATCCCAGTTGTACACGTTGTTGTTGCCGTTAACGTCGGCGGCGGCGGCTGCGTAAGCGTCCACCCTCGGCCTCTTGCTTTCGGGGCAGAAGGTGGGTTCCAAGGCGGGGGGCTTCCGGGGAGGTTCATAGGAGATGCGACGATGGAAGAGAACGTGCGGGAAGACGCAAGCCTCTCCATAGGGGCACCCTTCGCCGGAAATGAACCTGCGGCAGTACTTGGCGCCGCGGAGCTCTTGGACGCCGTGGGCGAAGCTGCATTTGTCGCCGTAAGGGCAAGAGCCTGCCGCAAACCTGGCGCACAGCCTGGTCTTGTAGAAAAACCTATTCCTTTCCATCGCACCGGACCCATTCCTCTGCTTCTCCGGTCCAGGGACGTCGGTCAAGCCTGGACCGAGACCGAGGCCGAGGCCTACGGCGCCACCATCGCCGGCCCTGCCGTTGTCGTATCCGTTTCCTGGGAAAGGAAGAGGACGAGGTCGATCAAAGGCCATGTTTTTGGGAAACAGAGGTAGAAAAGAAGAACAAGAACATGAACCGTACGTAATGGATCGCCAATTAACAGATATATATATATATATATATATATTATATCGTCATTATTAAATGAGGGGAGATTGACAGTCGCACCCAAGTTATTTATTTATTTATTTATTTTATTATTATTATTATTATTATTATTACTGCTGCTACAGGTATTCATGGATGTGCCTGGAAAAAAGTAAAACCATATCAGAAGAAATCTGAAGGGAGAGAAGAAAAATGGTTGAAAACAATAATATTATTCTTAGTTCTTAATGAATTTTTGAAAGCATTTTAGATGAACTTTATATTTTTTTAGACTAACATAACCATCGAAATAAAAAAATTTCTTTTAAAGTGAATTTTTTTTTTTCATTACATTATTTATTAAAACATAACTATGTAAAGTAAAAAATTCTTCAAACTTTATTTTCAAACAAAACCGAAGATCATGATTATCAAAAGAATATATTTTCAACACATGGGTTACGTAACGTGAAAGAAGAAAAACTAAACATGTGTTCGTGTCAACAACACCCAATTTACCATACTTTTTTTTTGATGATTTTAAGATTTGAATTTGGGACATTGTCATATTAGGGCGAATGGCGAACGGCATAATCACACTATTGACTTAAGGTTTCTTTTTTTTTTAAGCTAAGCCTCCGATCTACTTAAGGCGTATTAAGTTCAAGGTTGATCAAGTATCTTTTGATAATCATAGTGCTTTTACGATTCAAATTTTAATGAGAACTGCAAATACTGCTGCTTATAGTGAAGCATTGTGGCCGGATGCTTCATTAAAGGGCATGACTAGAAATAATTTAAAGAAACCATCCCAAACCACAACTGGAAAAATTCAAGGTTGCCGGTGATTGCACCTAAATTGTACATACGGCAGTGGTGAATATCAAGATGAATAAGTTTGGTATCTTCACTTCCAACTTCCAACGGCACTGCAGTCCACATAAGACACCGTTTCTTTCAGTAAAATCTATGTACCAATTTCTGCATGCAGTGGAAGCATGATTTTACCTTCCTCGGCTAATAGACACAATCCTGACATATATTTGCACCACCCCTTCAAAACAAACAGAGCACACGTCAAACCAGGAGGCAATTCATCATTCTTACAAAGAATATTGCAGCATATCATTCTTACAATCCATGTGCAAAAAGTGTAGATCCTACTTGAAAGGTGTGGTAGTTCTACCGAGATCCATCCAGCTTCAACTTCGTATTAAGCCAATTGCAGACATCATCCATCTCTTCGGGAATGGTATAGTGACCAAGCCTGCAGTTCAGATTGTGCGCGTAATGTAACAGTCGACATCGAAACCACATACACGGCTGTGGCAAAGATTATTTTCAAAAGTCGTGAGAATATACCCTTTGTAGGTTTTGAAAGTGACATTCTCAAATCCCGTACCGCTTAAAACTTGAGCAGATTTTTCGCCATGTTTATACATGACTACGTCGTCCCCTGACATAGAATAAAAGGAATAGAGTATAAACCACCGAACAGAGTAGAGTAACATCCAACCCTAAGATACAGACTAGAAGCTTCATCAAAAAATGAAGAGCCTATAGAAGTGAAAACATGAAAATGACTGGAAGTTCAAATATGTATTTCTGTTATGCGCTATATTCTCAATTGAATTATGTAAGCTAAAATCTCTTTTTAATATCTCCACCCATGTAATTTTCAATATTCCTTTACCTCTGTTAATTTCATCTAAATTACAATGATTACACCTAACTGGTGTACTTGCAGCTATGGATCACCATCAATATGGACAACTTATCAAGGAAAATTCTCTCATTTCCTTCAAAGTATTCCCAATTGAGGATAAAACCAGAGAACCGTGTTCCTTAATTGTCGAAAAAAAAAACAAGAGAATTGTGTTAGAAGGTTTGAAACTACACGATTCATATTGGCAGCAACAACCATGGACAAAGAAAAGTACGAAATTCTACCTTTTCCATGGCAAAGCAAAAGCGGCAGAGATTCTGCACGGTTTGCAGCTTCCTGTGATTCCTGAACCTTGCTCTTCAGGCTTCTGGATGAGAACATATGACTAAATCACGTGTTCGGAGATAGCATTTGATGAGAATGAACATTTGGTAAACATAACAAATACAACAGACCTTGAACATGGAAGCCACCCACTTAGACCAACAGCAGCACCAATATTGACAGGATAAGAATTGCCATTGCCATATTTTCCATGAACACAACATGCAGCAGAATATAGGGCAGTCGCAGCCCCCATGCTAAATCCACCAACACCCAGTTTTACTGAAAAACATAAAAGCCCAAGAAGTTGCAGACAGAGTTGGTCATCAACCCTTGAAGAAACTACCATTAATATAAAATCACTTTCCATGACTATAAATGATGAAAAGAAAATGTAAAAAATAATATTCATAAAAGCATGCAGAATTGTGTAATATACTTTATACAAGTATCTTTTTTAAAGACTAGTGCTGAAATTATAACCTCATAATGGAACTATTTAACATGACAATACAACAAACAATTGTAGTAGAGATGCTACAAAATGTTCAAGTATAGTTAAGAAGAAAGGTCTAAGTTGTGTGTATTCATCTACTAGAGATTTACAAGAATTTATACAACTGAACATTTACACAAAACACCCTTACATATAATAAAATAACTCTAACAAGTATTCTAATACTCTCCTTCAAGTTGAAGCATAGATATCTAACATGCCCAACTTACTACAAAGCCTTTGAAAATCTTTAGAACGTAACCCTATGGTGAAGATGACTGCTTGTTGCTCAAGTGATGAGATATATGATGTAGTCACAATTCCATCCACCACTAAGTTTTGGACGTAAAGACAATTTATTTCAATATACTTTGTTCTTTCATGAAATATGAGACTACTCAATGCATATTGTTGCTTGGTTGTCGTAATGCATTTCCATAAGAGAAGTAGTGACAAAACCCAATTCAAATAAGAAGGATTTTATCCACATTATTTCACACCTGTTTGAGCCATAGACTGATATTCAACTTCAGTATTTGCAAAAGCAATAACATTTTGTTTCTTGTTGTGTCAAGTTACTAAATTTCTTCTAAAATACATGCAATAACTGAAGGTAGACTTTTAATCTCCACAATCCCCAACATATCTAGAATCTGAGAAGGCTTCAACTTTAAAATGACCATGTTTTTCATATATCAAACATTTTCCAAGAGCCTCCTTTACATAAACAAGAACTTGGAATGACTCATTCCCAATGAACTTTCCTTTGTTGTTGCATGAACTATGAAAATAGCCTTACAACGAAAGTAATATCTTGGCATGTAATTGTAAGTTAAATCAACTCTCCAATGAGCCTTCTGTATTGTAGGAAATAAAGTGTATGAGAGATTTGTAGGTCATTCCTCAATTGGGTACATCCACCTTCAAACTAAACTGAATGCTTAAAATGTTTCATTGGATGTCTAAAATGTTTTAAGTGTTGTGTGCAAAATATGAGATGGAGAAATGCATTCCTTATTACTAACATGTACCTAGAGCAAGAACAATTTCAACCTATTTAAACTACACACACACATCACACATGACTTTGATCTTCATGATCTTCAACCAATGAGTTTGATCCCTTTTAGTTTTAAGTCTTCATAAACACTTCTCTTGATCTTCACCTATGTTATGCTCGAGATCTTTGCTTTCAGTCTTCATGGCCATATCTCTACTTCTTTATCTTCATCATTCCTTCAGATCTTTATCTCTGCCTAATATTATCTATATGCTAGATTCATTTATACAAACCTTTTAGATATCATCAAAACATAATACATAAGGGGTATTTTCCTAATAGGGTCGTCTCATATCTTTGATGGTAAAGTGAGCTGCCAAGTGTTCCTTTATTTTAGTTATGTCAAGCAAATCACTTTCTGTCACTAGTATATCATTCACATAGACAACAATAATAATATGTCCACCTATGCATCTTACAAAGATAGAGTATGTCTAGCACCTAGTAAATCCTCTTTGAATGACCACTTCATTAAACTTGTGAAATCATGCCCGTAGACTTTGCTTGAGTCCATATATTACCTTTTTGAGAAGGCAAACCGTATTTTCCTCCTAGGCAACATACCCAAGAGGTTGCTTTATAAAGATCTACACCTACAAATTATAAAGAAAGACATTCTTGACATCAAGCTAATACATTTCTTAAGATTGATTGATGGCAATGGAGAAAAGAACCTTGATAGAGTTGAGACAAGCCACTAAAGAGAAAATTTCAGCATAATTGAGTTTGTACGTTTGGCTAAAACCACAAGCAACTAAGTGAGTCTTGTACTTGTCCACAATGCCATTTGACTTATACTTAATTGAGTACACCCAATGACAAGTAACAACTTTCCCAATAGAAGTTGTAGGAACAAGAGTCCATGTCCGGCAAGACACTAAAGCTGTCGTCTCCTTATCTATAGCTGCCCTCCAATGTGGCACCTATAAAGCCTCAATATGGTTCCTAGGAATAAACTCAGAAGTGACATTAAGGATAAAATCCAAAATCCTACAGACTAGGTGATAGGTGATCATAAGTAACAAAATTAGATATAAGATGCAAAGTACATGTTCTAGTACCTTTCTAAAGGGCTGACTATAGGAAGGTTAGTGGAGGTGAGTGGTGAAGGAACATCACCCGATGGGAGATCAAATGGGATTGAAGTAGGCGGCAGCATACATGGTCGTCGATGATAATTGTCACACTTAGCTTTATTTTCCTTTTATATGATCATTTAGAAGGGGATTTTCCTTAGGTCACTTAGTTTAAGACACCTAACATAAGACAATAGTTTTTTAAACACGTTAGGTCCTAGTTTAGTCACTTAAGCATTATTAGGACACTTACAGGAGATTGCATCCACTTAGGAATAGTTGAGAAACCAAGTGATTTAGATGTTTAAGAGTGTTCATTCCTTCCTTAAGTGTACCTAGACTATTTCCATTTTAAGTTCTAAGTCATGTAAAGTTGAACTTATAACAAATTGCCATTCCATTTAATTTGGCAATAGGACCTTGTAGGCTAGATTCTATTTTCTTGTATGCTTTGTTTGTTTAAACAACTATCGAAAAGCTATACATGCATCATGTTTAGGCTCATTTAGAATATTGTTTTCCATTGTAACCACTTGACAAGGGACCACCTGGAGTGTCATCTTCCCCAATAATTATTTGAGGGAAGATTTTATCAATTAGTATTATGTAACTTAGTTTCCCTTCCTCCAACATAACTTGAAAGAGATTAAGACACACTTAATCTTTTTTCTCCATAACCACTTGGTGGAAAATTAATTCACAATCGCCCCTTTTATTTTTCTCCATAAGCATTTGGAGAAAAATATTTCATAACTACCTTTACTTTTATTTTTCACCATAGTTTATAGTGAAAGATAATTGTCACACTCAACTTTATTTTCCTTTCATGTGATCATTTAAGAGAGGATTATCCTTAGGTCACTTAGTTTAAGACACCTAACATGGGACAATAGTTTTTTAAACATGTTAGGTCCTAATTTAGTCACTTAAGTCTTTGTTTGTTTTAGCACTTTAAGCTCCAACTTCAATTCTACATAAACTCCCACATGTTATTATTATTGCACAAATCATTATCACACAATTTACTATATAACTCTAACATTGTTTGTTTCAATACTTTTAATTTCAACTCTCTACAGTTGTTGAAACTAACTTTACAGTAAATAAAGTTGAAAACAAACACACCCTAAACATTATTAGGATACTTATAGGTGACTGCATCCACTTAGGAATAGTTGAGAAACTAAGTAATTTAGATGTTTAAGGGTGCTCATTCCTTCCATAAGTGTATCTTAAGTGTTTACCTAGATCTCAAGTTTGTAGGTTAGTCACATGGTATATAGATTTTTTTACTTTAACCTTTAATAGACTAAGTGGGGACTCCATTTTTTTTCCCTTTTCCTCTTTCTGATTAAGGAGAGAATTAAGGGTTTAATTTGGTGGATTCTTTCATGCTCTATAAAAATAGTGTTATAATATATTAAAATTATTTATAAATATTTGAATGTTATTTGGAAAATAATACAGCTGAAATTATCCATAACTATTGTTGAATATATATAAATATATATAATATATACTTAAAAACAAAAAAAAAATATTTGTATGGGTGCCTAGGCACCACCTAGGTGACCAGATGCCCTAGCTTAACTCTAGGAATCCTTAAAAAGTATGGCATAGAGGCAATAAAAGTGTGTGTAAGGAATATTTATTTATTTCTACAAAGGATAAATGAACCCATTTCTCTAAAAGAATAATATTACAAAAATGCTAATAGAAAATTTTAGAAAAAACATATGGATTGACAAATCACACAATCAGTATAATAGTGAACACATTTTCAGTAACATAGCTCTTTAAATGTGGACTATCCCTTCCACAAGGTTGTTTCCTTCAAAGGATGTGTGCATGAAAGCCACAATCAAACAATAAAAGGCTAAAATGAATATGCCGTATACAACACATACCATCTGTAGGCTCTGTTGACAGCAAGTTAGCAACATGTGCTGCTGAAGCATCTAGGCCTTCCACATCATTAGGGCCCTCATCTGAAATATCTGCTACATCAAACCCTAAAAAATATAAAATGTAAATAGTTGGCTAACTAAAAGGCAAGGGGATATTTAACAGTGAAAACAAAAGGCTAATGGAGAGAAAATAGAAAAAAATAACTCTAACATCAAATGTTAGTGCTCTAAAATTTCTCGAATAAAGCATAGCTAATAAAAATAAGATGCCACTGGTAACTTACATGCAGTACTAGGAAATCCTCCAAATATTGTTACAGGTCTAGTGGGTGCAGTGGGGCATATCCACTTAATCTGCATGAAAACAGCCCTAGAAAGTGAGCACGCCATAATTGTTTTCCAGTAGAATATGCCATGGAGAAACACAAATACCTTCCTTCTTGATGTCAAAAGATAGAGAAAACAACTACGAACATTCAAAAGTCACAACCAAATTTTAAAACAACAAAAAACGAATAAAAACTGGCATCTTCTTCTTACATTTGGGAGAGGCAGAGTTTCAAGTAGCTGTGACCAACTGCAATTGAAGTTTATAATAATAAATGGAAAGAAACAGATGATGTGACGAAACCAGAAACAATGTTCAAGAAGGAAGTTGACGTATGTATACCTTGAACCATTATCACCCAAACCATGAAGCCAAACAATAGTAGCAAGGTGCCTCTCCTTGGGCCGCACAACGTGGGTCCTGCCAAACTCAAACGGTCTAGCAGCAGTCTGAAGAACTATATTGATCATTCGAAACATGGAAAATGGCCAGTGAGTCAGTGGTGGAGCCGTCAATCAACACAAGTGGAGAAATGAGAAAGTAGGAACCAAACCAGAAGAGAGGGAGCTGCTTCCGTGGCTCATCCTGAGGAGAGACCGCAACCCTATGGAAGTCACCACCCCTGGGAACGGTTGGAGATTTCCTAGACACGATTGCAAATGATCAGGCGACGGTAATAGCAACACTAATTAGCAGTAGAGAGCAAAATCCGTAAGATCCTTTCCGTCGCCTTGATAGAACGATCAGATCAAGAAAGCGATGGCGGCGAAAGTGATAACAGATTTAGATTTTGCACGAAGGCAATAGGAAAGGAGTGTGATTCACCAATAAATGTATCGGGGAAAAAAGTAGAATGCACAAACCTGAAATCTGGGGAGGCAAGGCCGCAAGGAGGAGGAAGAGACGCCGACGACGATGACGACGACGGTGGCGGCGGCGATTGCTCTGCGTCCTTTAGATCCGCCACCGAATCGACTTACAGCTTTGGTACGCCGAACACGAGAACAGAACACGTATTATTTCCTTATTAATCTTTCATTGCTAAATTTTCCTTAATTAATAATTTATCTTTTAATAATATAAAATTTACGAAAAGATCACATTTTTTAACAATAATTATACTAATATAATTTTCTTAGATTGAACAAATTCATAGTTAGACAGCTTTATTCTTTCTCCTTCAACTTTTTCGACTAACCCTAATTTTTCAAGACGAATAATTCTATTTCGATTATGAATTTTTTTGATTTAAATAAAGAGTGAGAATGTCTTTTCTTTTATTGAAGTTGAAACATACGTTAAGATTTGTAAAACATACTCGGATGAGAATGAATATTTAACAAGTATTTATGATATTCAACGTGAATTCAAATTCTTACATTGTAAAACTCATTTTATTTGAACATTATTCTTTTCAACACTAACACTAACAGAAATCCAAACCTACACATATCAAATGAATCTTTAACTTTGTTTTTAAATTTTTCAATAAAATTTATATTCTTAAGCTTAAAATTCCACGGTAGAATCAGAAAAAAAGAAGAAGCAAAATGATGACAATTTTTTTTTACTCGAACGTGCGAAGACTTACAGGTAAGCATGTCCGTCAAACGGCCATCGGACGGTTTGGAGGAGCAACCGCCGGGCTGACGCAGGCATGGATGCATTGGCCGCCGGCGGCTTCCGGCGGTTGTTCCAAACACGACGATGGGTTCGCCGTCGTTGATGTGGTTCCGGAAGGGCCTGCGCATCCACGACAACCCCGCGCTCGACTACGCACGGCGGCCGCCAACCACCCACCTCTACCCCGTGTTCGTTCTAGATCCCCGCTACCTCCGCCCGGACACTTCCGCCTTCTCCTCCGGTTCCTCCAAGGCCTCTCTCAACCGCATCCACTTCCTCCTCCAGGCCCTCGCGGACCTCGACTCCTCTCTCCGTAGGCTCGGCTCTCGACTCCTCCTGCTCAAGGCAGCACCTCCAGAAGCAGCAGCCGATTCCGTCGCCCATGTCATCCAACAAGTCTCCAAAAACGTATGATTATGCCTTTTCCTTTTCCTCCTTGTTTTCAATTTTCGATCGTGACCTCGAGTCCTCATCATCGCTCGCGCCGACTTGCTTGCTGCAGTGGAACATTGAAAAGCTTTGCTTCGAATTCGATTCCGAGCCCTACTACCAAGCTCTTGATGCTTCCGTCAAGGTCGTTCCTCTTTTTTTCTTCCCAAAGGGTTGTATTTACTCTATCACGATGATTTTCTGTTAACGGTGTCTTTTTATCCTTTTTCACAGCATTTTGCTTCCTCGTCCGGAATCGAGGTCTTCTCTCCCGTTAGCCATACCCTGTTTAGCCCCGCTGACATCATACAGAAGGTAATTTTTCCCCCGTTTTTGAAGAGTAGAGGAGGAAATTTCAACGCACATATTGGGAAAGAAAATGGAGATTGCAAGAGAAGTCTTGTTGACATGATGGTTTTGGATGTGACAATAGAAATGAAGAGGAAAACTCAGTTTTGCTTGTCATAAGAATCTTAAAATGGTCGAGTGATTATAATGCAAGTTGAGAAATAATTCCATATAGAAAATGATAAGAGTTGCGCATATCGAGCATTCCATATGAGAAAATTGTCTTAGTTTTTTCATGTCTATAAAAGACTTATATGTGCATTTACAAGGAAAGGAGAATTGGTTAATTTAGATCAAACTAAAAAAAGATATAGGAAGATCAAAAATTACATAATTTGACAAATAACTTAGTAACAGATAAGTATAAATGGACTAGAAAGAATCTTATGTAGCAACATTAAGACATTGATTGTTGTTAATTGGAGATTGGAATCTTCTTACTTTCGTTTGTAGTTTGGCCACTTGCAAAATGTGCTAATGGTAGTGCTCTTCTTTTTTGTTTCATGTCATGTATTTTTCTTGTATTTAAAGAATGGGGGCAATCCACCTCTGACCTACCAATCCTTTATTAAAATTGCTGGCCAACCCCCAACCCCACTTGGCGAGACATTTTCTTCCCTCCCGCCTGTGGGGAGCCTTGGAGGTTATGAAGTTTTTGCTGTTCCCACGATGGAAGAGCTTGGTTATTCTAATGCTTCCCAGGTAAATTTTATTTTTCTAGTGTATCATCAGGCATCAAAATGAAATATACCAAAAAAAAGACTGAAATCATCTATGTGATCACTGCCAAAACATCAGGGAGAGTATTCCCCATTCCCTGGGGGTGAATCAGAGGCTTTAAAGAGATTAAATCAAGTCCTTGAGGATAAGGTACGAATATCCTTCACTACATTATGGAAATGTTGTCTAATTGTCAGAATGGTAGGTTATGATAGGTAATGTGCAATTGGCGTGAGAGTCACAATATTTTTCAAAGGAAAGAGGCACAATATTCAGATCAGCAATATCATTATATCATATTTGCATATCCTTAACTGCATTGCTGTAAATTCGTCTGATGGTCAGAGTCAAAATATTCAGTTTAACAATGTCAGTGAATGTTAATTCACTCTTCTTATTAACTGTATTCAAAAGTTAAATTATAAATGATTTGGTGATTGTCAACACATCCCAATTCTTCTGTTTGGATAAGTGTTCAAGATAAATATCAAGGCATTGGATTTGCTTTTACGAAGGAAAAATTAGTGCATGAGGTTTTCAGCATTGTGAATGCTCATAAAGGGAATTGAGTGAACTCAACTCCAGGGGATTGCACATGTAGGGGAATCCTATCTTTCTCATCTACTCCAAGGGGTGTGGTCACGTGGATTATGGGTTACAGTTTAAAGAATGTGGGGACGTGAACAATATCTGACAACATATAGGGAGGACTGTAGACTCATGAGGTAGGGATAATCATTCTGGTCCTGGGAGAGGTGGCAATGGCAGCTTGACCTAAGGGAAGTTTCCCTGAGTCATTGAAAGGAAGGACCTTTGTGTTTTTCTTGGAGCACCGATGGAAAAATTCTGCTTTACCTTTACTACTGTAATATAAGTAAAGTAGCCCAATAGGAGAGGATGAAGTGGCTATTTCCACAATTCGAACCCGTGACTTCCATGTTACAATGAAATAACCTTATTGTTCTGCTCATCTTCTACTAAAATTTCTTATAATGCTCTAAATATATTTTACCCTGCATTAGAATATCCAAATGACTGTAGCATGTAGCCTTTATCTAAGATATACTATGCTGATCAATTCCTGGTGAATTATCATGTTTATGGCATTGCTTCTTTGCACCATCCAAGAAATATTATTTCTTCTTACTTTTATCTTTTTTTCAAAAATACATATGTATAATAGATATTATGCTCCTGTTTTCAAATTCACAGGTGTGGGTGGCTAACTTTGAGAAACCCAAAGGCAATCCTTCTTTTATAAAACCTGCCACAACAGTTTTATCTCCATATCTGAAAGTTAGTTGATTGCTCAAAGCTAATTTTCATCTGCATTTAAATTTTCACTCAATATTTGTATCCTATAATGTCCTAGCCTCTACCTATTTGTAGTTTGGTTGCCTTTCTTCGAGATACTTTTATCAGAGAATCATGGATGTGTATAAGGATGTGAAAAAACATACATCACCTCCAGTATCGCTACTTGGACAGGTTCAATATTGTTTACTAACATCTGAAATTAGTAAATTTTCATTAAATAATTTTATAATCTTTCATGTCAATTCACACTGGATAGTTATTATGGAGGGATTTTTTCTACACGGTGGCTTTTGGGACTCCAAATTTCGACAAGATGAAGGGAAATAGCATATGCAAGCAGGTGTTTTCGATAGGATTTATTGATCTTTCCTTGGCATTTTTTTCTTTTTTTATTTCTCATCCAAAATTTTTGACAGTTCTGGAGGTTTATTTATGTTCAAGTTCCCTTATTTACTTATTTATTTCTATTCCACGACAAAACAAGTTTTTCCTTTTCCAATTTAGATACCTTGGGATGATGATGAAAAGAAGTTTGCAGCTTGGAGAGATGGCCGGACTGGATTTCCTTGGATTGATGCCATCATGATCCAGGTTTCATCATTTGCCCTTCCCTATGGTGTGTTTTTTCATGACCAGAACATGTCTTGGGTTTCCATTGAAGCAGTATATTATTCAGATGCTCACTTTGCTATTATAGCTTCATAAGTGGGGATGGATGCACCACCTAGCACGGCACTCTGTAGCATGCTTTTTGACTCGTGGAGATCTGGTATTTTCTTACTGCCTTTATTTGTTTCAATTACCTTCTCTTAAACAATTGTTTGCAGTTGGTGATATTGATATGTACAATTAAATTGTTAGTTTTTGTTATTTAGTTAATACTGGGTTTAGCATGGTAATTTTTTCCATCCAGTCATCTTTTAATTGTAGTTCATTCACTGGGAGAAAGGTCGTGATGTATTTGAGAGATTGCTGATAGACTCTGATTGGGCTATAAATAATGGTAATTGGCTGTGGTTATCTTGTTCATCATTTTTTTACCAGGTCGGTGCTTTTATCTTTCTGTGCATGTCTAGTATGAAAGTTGGATCACTGGGCTGTTAAATGCAGTGTTAATTCTAGCTTGATTTATTTTCCTTGCTAGTATAATCACATCTATTCACCAATATCCTTTGGGAAGAAGTATGATTCTGATGGAAAATTCATTAGACACTTCCTCCCAGTGTTGAAAGGTTAGTCACTGTGTTATTCATAATTAATGGCATACTTTATTAGAAGTATTTTTCATAATACATATCTATGTAATTTATTTCAGATATGCCAAAAGAGTACATATATGAACCTTGGACTGCTCCACTTAGTGTTCAAAGAAAGGCAAATTGCATTATTGGGAAGGACTACCCAAATCCAGGTTACATTAATCTTGCGTTTCAAAATGATATGCTACTAACGAACTTTTTTCTATTGTCACTTTTACTAAGATAATATCAGTAATAGATGGTATTCCTTAGGAAGCTAGTGATGATGATAATCTATATATATGCATATATATATACATGATATATCCATACATTTCATATGCTATTTATGTATATAGTGTTTTTTCCTTTGAATTTAGTGATATGTGTTTATTAGACTAGAACATAAAAATAGAACCTCCAACAATTCTTTTTTCAATCTATGTACCATATTTAATGATAATAGCCAAATAATTAAAAGTCATTTTTGGTTAAAAGCTTAATATCTTGAATCACTCCTTAGGTTTTTCCATGCTGTGATGTATCTATTGAAAGCACTTTTTCCAACATTTTCTTAAATCTCTTTCTGCTATGCTGTTTCAGTGGTTTCACATGAATATGCATGCAAGGAATGCAGGCGCAGGATGGGTGAAGCATATGCATCAAACCATTTGAATGGGGGTGCAGAGATCGAACGGGGGAGAAAACAGAAAAACAAAGAAGTTGGCTCCACACGAATCAAGAGATTGAAGTAGAAGGAAGCTGTCTAAAGATCACATATCTTGTTATATCTCATTTCTGTACAGGTGAGGCTTTTGTGCTCTTTATTTAACAGAACAGACAAACCGTGGTTGTAACTTGATTATTTAATTTGCTCTTGTTCAGAGGATCCATCCATAAACTGCTTGAGCTAAGTCATGCATCTGATGAAGTTCAATTCTTGTTGCAGATGAACGATTATTGGTTCCTTGATAGTAAGGAACCGTGTGATGGGGTTGCCCATCTAAAATCAAGTTCACTTGGATTAGTTACAAAGCTTATGCATTTTCATTCAAACGATAGTGTAGATATTCTTGTAATATTTAGAACTTCTTTATATTCAAAGCTATACATATTGGAGAAATCATCTCAACTTCAAGGGTCTATTTGTGTAGAAAAAAATAGGAAAATAAAATCAAGAATCAAAAGGAATTCAAATAAAATCAAAAATGAAGGACTTTTCTTTCCTTTTTTCCTTCTCATGATATCTGTGCTTATTCTAGAATATAAAGAAATTTAAAATTTTCCTGTTGCATATAGTTACAAATTTTAAGAAATGTAAAGTAATTTATCATACATTATTTATTAAGCATGGTGAAGTACAAGTATTAGAATAAAATTTTCATAAATATCAATTCAAGTGCATAAAGTACAAATATAAGTTATGGGAAATGAATCACAAACATTGAACATTCTATGTAGAGATTATCATAATTTATTCACAATTTCCTTCTTTTCTGATTGAGTTAATTTAATAATATTACATATTTCTTCTACTTTCGTACCTTGTGAAACATCCAGTGGATCAGCAATTTAAATTTCTTTTAATTCATCTTGAAGACCAACAGTCTCAACTTATTCTTCCAACCTTATATTTGGAGGTAATCATGTTATTGGCATTCACAATCTTCTTTTATTGTTGGGTAGTTTGATGAATGATTTAAATTTAATCTACCTAAAAAAATAACTAAGATTGCATTTCAATTATCTAGCATTGATACTTACAACAAAAATTATTGTGAACGTCAATACATAAACTTTTACAATTTGCAAATAATTGAAGCTTCTTATCGACAATTGTTGTTTCCTTGTATGTTTAAAGGTGTGTTTGGTAGGTAAAATTTTTACTGTACAAAATTAGTAATGTATGGTATTTTTATCAAATAGATATATGAATAGTAATTATAATAGTTTTTTCTATTGTAACAGTTGAATGTGAAAAGACGAAAATGCTCTTACATTTATTTTATTTCAAAATTCCAAAAAAATTGATTTGTAACATTTTTAAAGTAAGTTAGTAATAACCAAATGGATTTTAACTTTATTTTCTCAGATTTTTAAATGTTTCAATTTATCATACAATTTGTGAAACATTGGATAAAAATCAATAAAAATAAAACATAATTCGTATCACTGTTGAAGAAATAAATGTGAAAAATAAGTCACCTCGTAAGAAAAATTGTTCAAAATAACTGTTCTTCGACTGATTTAATAATTTTTATCGATTTTATAAGTTTATTTTCCTTTCTTTTGATTATTTGGAAACAATTAGGAAAAATAGAAAAAAGTATATGGAATACATCGCTCATTTGAACATATTAAAAGAAAGAAATTGAATTATTTTTTGATTTTCTAAATTTTTTTTAAAATTTTCTAAGTACATAAAATTGAGAAAAAGGCATTAGAAAAATCACCACAATGCGGTTCATTTTTCGCCGATCAACATCTAATTTCCTTTTTATTTACACGATTTTTTGAATTTTAAAAAATTCGTCAAAATTCTAAAAAATTAGGAAAAATACAAAATTGATTTGTAACATTTTTAAGGTAAGTTAACTATAAATTTTCACTTTATCTTCTCAAATTATTGAAATTTTCAATTTCTTAAATAATTTGTGAAACATCATATAAAAATTGGTAAAAATAAAACATGATTTGTATCATCGTCGAAAAAATGAACAGTTTTACTAGCGGCAAAAAAAAAGCAGTTTAAATTTTTATTAAAATTTTCATTTATTCATTTAATTGATAAAAAAATTGGTAAAATGGGTAATTGCGGTGGGTAAATAGGTAAAAAAATCCACTTCTTCCTGGAAGTACCTGCATCTAAATAAAAAAAACTAAAATTAAATTTTAATTATTCAATATCAACGTTTACGATAAAATTTATCGTAAAGAATTATCTTAAAATAATAAAAATTTTAAAATATAATTATTTTCTTAAAAAATTAATATAATATTTGAAAAAATAAAAAAAATTAATTATTAGTTTTTATCTTTTACATAATTTTATATCTTTTTTTTTATAAAAAATAATTCTGTAGATACCTATAAAGTGATTTTTATAAGTATTTTTACCTATAAAATTAATTATTTTATGTTTAATGTTTACATTAAACATAACAAAGGTTTGCTGTTATAACAGAATAAATTTATTATGACAACGAAGATTTATTATATAAATAATAAAATTTTACTTTTAATGATAAGATGGATTTTACTTCTATTATATAAATAATAGAAGTACCCGATTTATATCTTGTTACCGGTATCTGCTCGAAGTACCCGATTACCGTACCCGCTTACCACGCCAACATGTGAGGGCTTTGAATGTCGTGAATTCCAAAATCACTGTTGCGAAAGTTTGGGAAAGTTTCAGTCGACGACGTCTTCCTCCGTCGAAACCACTCCCAGGCTCGAATTTCTTCTTCTTGCAGGAGGCGATTACGGATCCCTGCGCGTACCCCGACTAGGTACGTTCTCGGAACACGGAAGTCCTATTACTCCAATGCTGTTTGTGAAGGCCCCCAGATCCTTTGCCGTCACGCCGGCGTGTAACCTGGCGAAGGTCATAATAATTATTTTCTTACTTTGAATTCAACATTTTTACGTGTATGAAATTTTTAGAAAATTGATTTTTGTGTTACTGTACTTCATATAGTCTGCCAAACTGCCATCCCATGATAAATTCCGCTAATCTTCCTATTCACTTAGCTATCGGATTGTGATTGTCTCAGTTATCTTTTTTTTTTTTGCTTTTTTTGTGTGCTGTATTTTGATGGTTCATTGGATTCTCTGGAAGGTCTTTAGTTTTCCTGGATTTCGCTACCTGTCATGTTTTTGTGACCTTTCGGTGTCCTAATTCACCTTGAGATGGCTCTAAGGAACATTATGTCATAAATTCTGATTTACCTGACATTGTATACTTTTGCTACTCATTATGTATTTTTCGTCCATCATCAAATGTTGGCTTTTTCTTACTTGAATACACTCTGTTGAACTTTCGTTGCATGATTTTATTGCTCATTATGATTTTTCGTCAAATGCTGGATTTTTTTATTTATTTGCACAATGTTGTTGCTTTCGTTATCTCCAGAGTGCCAATGTTTCTGTTTGTTGCTAATACATTTCCTTCTCTTTAGGGATGGCAGACGAGGTTGATAACAGAAAGAAGGAACACCCATGGCGAGTTCTTGAATTTTACAGCGGCATTGGTGGCATGGTGCGTATGTTTTCTTGTCCAGTTGGTCTGCTCTCTCAACTTTAGCAGCAAATGATTATCTGATTATATTTTTCTCCACAAAAAACTCAAACAATGTAGAGGTACTCTTTGTTAAGAGCAAGGATTGATGCAGATGTTGTGGAAGCCTTTGACATCAATGACATGGCCAATGATGTATACCAACACAACTTTGCTCATCGTCCTTCTCAGGTTGCATTTGTTCTACTTTTTCTTTCTTTCAAAGGATCATTGTTACTACATATTCTGACCTCAGTTGATTTTCTTCTGATCAAATCAGGGAAATATTCAAACTCTCACTTCCTCTGAGTTGGATAAATTCAGAGCTGATGCATGGATAATGTCTCCTCCTTGCCAACCATACACTCGACAAGGTCTTCTTCTCTTCACCACTTCCACTATTCAATAAAAATTGATCATAATAATGAAAATAATAACAGCAAGAGTATTCTTCATTCTCCTCCATCTCTTTAGGTCTTCAAAAGCATTCTGCAGATTCACGTGCATTTTCATTCATCAAAATTATCGAGATTATGCCTCAACTGCTTCGTCCTCCAACTTTGTTGTTTGTGGAGAATGTCGTTGGTTTTGAGGTTGCTTACTTTAGATTCCTAATCCAACTAAATGCTGCTTTTGTTATTGTTGCAATCCCTTTAATGGTGCTTGAATCTCTGCATTTTGTTGTTGTAGACATCTGACACACATATGCTGTTGATGAAGATTTTGGCGGAAAATAAATTCACCACACAAGAATTTATCTTGAGTCCAGTACAGTTTGGTATTCCTTATTCTAGGTCCCGGTATTTTTGCCTGGTAAATTTTCTGTGAACCTTATGGATTTGATATTCTTGGTGCATTCAGATATTCAATGTGCTGGAGATGAATATTTCTATAGTTCTGTTGAATGGTTAATGCATGGTTATGTTATCACTGCTCATCTTCATCTCATGAGAATTGCCAATCATGTCCCAATATCAATGTGCCAGACTTTCGCATGGGTTAGTGAAATTTTGTTGACACATGTTAGAAATTAGAATGGTCAAAATGATATTCACTTGAATATTTTCAAATGCAGAATTTCAGGGGTATATTGGTAAAATTTCAGTGTTTCATTTCATATTAGAGGAAAGTATGTAAATTTCCTACTGTCAATGGGTATCTTGGTTGAAGTTTTATAAACTTTGATCAATTTTACACTGGCAGCAGAACTGCTGCTGTTTTCGTTCCCTTTTACTTTTCTTTGTTCTTTCACTGAAGGAACTTGCATCCAAACCCTCTCTAGCCATTGAAAAGTGATTGTAGTTATTGGAAAGTGAGTGCAGCTATCAAAAAGCAATGTGTCAAAGTTCATATGTATCAGGAAATTTTGCTAACATGGTTGAAATGATATTCAAGTGAATATCATTATATGTAGAACAGCTATCGAAAACCAATTCTTTATATGATTTATCACAATTATATGCACAATTAAAAGTATATGTAACAATAAGTAAAGTGTGCACAAGATTTTTAGATGGTTTCCCAACTAGGTACATTTACCCCTAAGTTATACTAGTTTAAGCCTAAACTAATCACTATAATCAAGAATTATAAAGAATGTTTATGGTTGAACACTCAATCAACTACAACTAAGAGTTTATAGTTGTACTCCTTAACCAACCACACATAGGTGTTTAAAGTTAAACATCTTGACCAACAAGAGTTTATGATTGAACTCTTCAACCCACCACTCCTAATCACAAGAAATGCACCACTTGAGTTTTGTAGTGTAAACTCAAGCAAAAACTAACCAACGGTTTAAGACCAATTACAAATCAAAAATCAATTATAGCACTTACAGTTGCTCTTGTTATGTGAAATGCAAATGATTGAATCTTTATACTTTATGCACCTACAAGAGCTCCAAAGTTGATCTTCAATAAGGGCTTAAGAGTGAGAGTTGCGAACCTTAAGTTTGTCAAAGAGTCTAAGTGAAATGGGTTGTAAAAGGTATCAATTGTGTTGGACTATGACCCTTATTTATAGAATAAGAAATGTGTCTAATAGCTATATTTTTGGGTAGAATGGAATAACGAAATTTAATTCATTATTCCATTTTATTTTATGGTCATATTTGTTAAAACTAATCTCTCTTAGTTTGGAATTCCATTGGAAGTTCCGAAATTCTTTGGATGAAGAAATGTCTAAATCAGAATTCCGTAGGGGTTTTCCATTATTCTATTTTTTGTCAAAAACTGAACCCAAGGTTTCAACGTAGATAGTATCCAGAAAAACTGATGGAAGAATTGGTTTTACCGTTCTGAAATGCATAGGTGAACTCTCAATGGATTGGTTAAACCATTTGGGTCACCGGGTTTACCAGTAAGAGGAATAATCAGCTGGATGATTTTACCAATGAGATGAACGGTATTACCAATGAGCTTGAATGGTTTTACCAATTGGAGGAACGGTAATACCAATAAGCTAGACGATTTTACTAATGCCTCTATTGGGTTTTACCTAAAATGTGCTAAGTGTATATTTTATGTTGTGTGTAGAGGTGTATGAATGCATGCCCTAGTCTAAGTATTCATAGAGCAAGAGTAATCTCAACTTATTAAAAAACATATGCACACACATGGCTGATTCTTCACAGTTTCAAGTCTTCATAAACTCCTTTAAATACTTGATTCTTCTTGAGTTGAATGCTTGTCTTATTTCTTCTTGCCTTGAGTTCTTGATGCTTTGATTCTTTAAGCTTTGCTTTAACATCTTTCTTGATGTCTTGTCTTTGATCCTTTGAGTTTGCCATTCTTCAAGACTTCTCTTGTATCTTATACAACTTACATTACAATGCTTTTTGATATCATCAAAATATGATACAGAAGACATAATACATAAAGGGTATTTTCTTAATAGGTAGTAGAACTGCTGTTGCTGCTATTGTTTTCTGTCTTCCCTCTACTTTTCTTTGTTCTCCCACCAAAGGAAATTGCATTCAAACCTTCTCAAACTAGCAAAAAGTGATTTTAGCCACTGGAAAGCTTTGACATGTTGTTGTAGGCTTACTGCAAAATTTTCTTAGTTTCTAGATATATTTGTTTAACCTTCTACAAATGATTTGTTTTGTAGGTTTCAAGAATGAATGCATAGGTCTAAGGTTTTGATAATTTTTTTACTGATTTTCTGTAATTTGTATAGAATAGATATGCACTCTAATTTCTAAATATGTGTGATTGATGAATATTAAAAACATTTCCATTGGTAGTATTACGTGCTTTTATTGTATTCTATGAATTCAAATATGTAGTGTAAAGTGTTTTTAATTTCATAAATGCCTAGAAAATTATTTTGATTATTCCTGGATGTGCATTATTATTACTTTAGCTTGCCTTAAAATTTCTCACTGAAATTCGTTTTTTTTTTAACCTTTTTTGGGACTTTTGTGACTTTACCAAAATTTCCACCAAAGTTCGACATGTTTCCTTTCTCTATCAGACCAAAGTTAAACATGAAACTGAAGTTGGATTCCTTGTTGGAAAGCTTTAAATTTTCACTATTACAAGCTTACAATGAGATCTTCATAGTTTCTACTTATGTTTACTAATTAAAACTTCTACAAGTGATTTTGTGTAGATTTCAAGATTAAATACATAGATCTGTGGTTTTGCTAATTTTTTACTGGTTTTCTGTTATTTTTATAGATATAGGTATGTAGTTCTAAAAACATGTGTAATTGATGATTCGTTTAAATTTCAAGCTGTATATTTTTGCAAAGTTTTTCATGTTTTCTGTATATTTCAAGAATTTTTATTTTATTTCAGATGATTTTTATGTAGATAGAAGATAATTTATTTATGTAAATAGATAGTATAATGTGGTTTTGATTTCATAAATTCCAAGAAAATTATTTTGATAATTTCTGGATGTGTTTTTTGATTACTTTTGTTTGTCTTAAAATTTCACACTGAAATTTATATTTTTCAGACCTTTTTTGCGGACTTTCGTGATTTTACCAACCTTCACTAAAATTTTCATCAAAGTCCAACATGCTTCCTTTTAACATTAGACCAAAGTTCAACATGAATTCAAAGTTGGATTTCTTGCTCAATATGCAATATCACATTTTGATGTGTGTTTTACAAGCATTCTACCCATAAGAAAGCTTCATTCTTGATTGCTATTTATATTGCATGATTATCATTGCATGAACGAGCTTTTAGTCCCATTTTTTTCTCGTGATTATGCATTAGATGGAAATGGTAGGCTTAAGACATTGATTGTTGTCATCTTTTTTGATTTGTTGTATTATATATTATGCTAACCATCTCAAGTTGCCGTTAACAGGCAAAAAAAGAGCCTTTGTCATTCAGAAATTTATCATTCAATGGCCAATTGCTTTGGACAACAGATCCTCTTCTCAAACATGTAAACATCAATTCAAAGGACAAATGTTGTCAACCAAGGGATGTATGCAAGCAAATAAAATATTTCCTTCAGACCAGAGACTCTCCTTCTCAAATACTGAATAACGGGGAGGCAGATGTTACACTTAAATTCAAAAGTGGATCTACATGGGTTCATGGTAGTGACATTAATGTTTCTTCACTCAAACATCCGGCTGAAGATAAGGACAATAATGTTAGCGTTCTTTGTAACATTAATGATAAATTCAGTAGTAGTTCACTAGAAGAATATAGTGTTCCATTCAGTTTAATTGAGAGGTGGGGAAGTGCCATGGGTATCCTTTACTTTCTATTTTATAACTACATCCATGTTGATTTTTTTATTTTGATGTTCTTCCCAATATCTTTCTTCATAGGGAAAAAACCCTTTACACTAGTTAGATATTGTGTTTCCTGATTCAAAAAGGTGTTGCTGCTTTACAAAAAGCTATTACCGTTACGTCAAGGGTACTGGTTCCCTTCTGGCCACTATCCAGGTATGTTTTCCTTTGTGTTGAGGACATGTTTCATGCTCAGAAGATTGACTTGGTCTATTTCCATCATCTCAAAAATATTGTTCATTTCATACTGTGGATAAGACACCTAACTGTTCTATTGAATTACAGCCAACTGATCAGTCTGAATTCCCTTCCCTGAAAGAGTTGGGATTGAGATATTTTACCCCTAGAGAGGTAGTATTTTCTTGTAGCTTGATTAGATGATAAAGTTCCAGGATATTGGCATCGTTTTGTCACCTATGATCATGACATAGCATTGTGTTTTTCATACTGCCAACAGGTCGCTAATCTTCATTCTTTTCCAGAGGATTTCAACTTCCCAGCACACATCAGCCTTAGGCAAAAGTGAGTTACTATTCTACACAAAAAATGCAGCTAATTTGTGAGAGGCATAATGTGAGCTTTTGGGTGTATTTTTACTCCAATAAGGTATTTGTGCATGTGTGAAAAAGGGAAAATGTGTTCCTTGCAAATTTTACATTGATATGTAGAAAAAATTAAAAAAAGGTGATTTAAGTTTGTGGTAAATATCAAAGGAATATTTTCCTATGGAAATAGATACAAACTCCGTGGTATTAGACCTACTTTTTGGTAAAAAGGAAAAATATTTTCCTTTACATTGGTTTCTTTTGGGCTCATTAGGTAGGTTGGCTGAACAACTTAAGATATTAGTCCAAGACATGCACATCACTAAAATTTACAGTATTGTCATTCTAATTAGTTATATGTTCAACGAAGTTTATTTAGTTTCGATGATGGTAGTTAAATATTAACTTAATTTTTTGTAAATTTCCTCCCTACTGTTTTAATCTTGATTTATGCCTGTTTACTGTTTGCAGTGAATTAGACAAATCTTCTGAATTCCAACTTTGAAAGATAACAAATATATATCCATATGCAGGTATGCATTGCTTGGAAATAGCTTGAGTGTAGCAGTGGTTGCACCTTTGCTCGAGTATCTATTCACTGGATGCAAGAATAGTCAAAACCAACAAACTTGAGTGTCATGTATCTATGCAGAGAAGGTAATAATATATTATTGATATGCACAAACTTTGTTAGTTTGGTTCCTAAATCTACTAGTTCTCTCTTTTAGTTATGGATCGATGAAGCTTGTTGACTTGGCAAGTGGACATAAGTGAACTAAATGTAGGAACAATTGATGATGATGATAGTTTTGATAAAGTAGAGGATGATTGGAGTTGATTTAAAGAGGCCTCCAAATTGTTAACAAATGAAGAGACAATGTAACATAAAGTTAATGAACAAAAGATATGGCATATTGTAGCTTTAGAAATGTTTATGGTAATAGATTAATTTTTCTTTTTTCTTGGGTGAGAGGGGTTTTTATGGAATTGTTATTGGCTAATTCTTCCACTTATAATCCATATGTACTATTTGTTTTGGATAAAGATAACGTGATTTTGATAATTGAAGATGACCATTCAGAATGTCAATATTGTATTTGTTGTTATTTTATTTACATTTTAAATTTTACAAATTTCAAACTTTTTCCATAGATTTTTTTCTTCCCTTGCATTGTACGGGAATTCTTTTCCTTTTGAACCTTATAGCTATGCAGGTTCTATTTAAGCCTGTTATCCTTCTGATTTTAAAGAGAATGACGAGTCTATATTGATTGCAGAATTATGTGATCCCATTACAATAGGATAATGGGAGAAAAATGTAATGACATGTAATCTTCCATGCATTTGTCAGGTTCAAGTAGCTTGGCTCTGAGCATATATATGTCTTACCTGAATATCTTGGAATCAATTGGGAGGCTTATAAGTTTGCTTTCTTGGTTTTATGTAAAAATGGAGCTTGTTGCTTACTTATGCTGTTTCACACATGCTGACATTTGGTAAGATGTTTATCCATTTATTTAACTAGATTAATGGCATATGATTACTGCTCTTATATACCTTTCTAGCTTGTTTTATTTAAGCTTAGACTGTAAGACATGTGATGGATTTTTCACAGAATTGGCAGATGGTTTTGTTAAAGATCAATCATGTGATGCATGTCATAAGGACCTATCTTTTTGCTGACTACTTTTGTACAACTTAAGAACAAAATTTTTTAGACCTATTATTTCCGGTTAACATTCATGATACTCTTGTATCCCAATAACTAGTTACTCTTATTTCAATTCCTACTTATATTTCTTCTTCACAGTTTCTAATCTGTTAATGTGTGATGGAAATGTGGAAACGAAAACAGAAATTTTAAATGAAAAGAAAAATCGAAACGGAAAATAGTAAGTACAAATGAAAATAAAAAAAAGTAGACGTATTAGATAGAAAATACAGATGAAAATCAAATTTTTGTAAATTTGTTAATACATCAAATTTCTTACATAACAGAATTTAAAATTGTAGTGCAATAACAATTGTGAAATTATTTTAATTTTACATTTTTCTACGTTTAGTTTCACTAATATGCAAGCTTTTGTTTAAATATCACAATTTTTGTGTTGTGCTTAATGATTTTACGTATTCTAGATTTTGTTGTCAATTGTTCCACCACCACACTGCCACCGTCCAGCATTGTCATAAACCATAATGCAAATTCCAAGCTTGCAACCACTCATCACTGCAAAACATAGCTTTATGAAGAAGCATTTTAACGAGACTAGGCAAACTGTGAAAACAAAAACCACAAAAATCAAATCCACAAACATCACTAACAAAAATCAAATCCAAAAATCAAACCACTACCTTCCAAAAAAATAGCACCTTCACCGATTGAAATGCTTGATCGACACTATATGATGTTGCAACAATGGCGAAAGATCGACAGGGAGGGTAGCAATAGTGGTGGAAGATTGATAGAGGGTGGGTGAAGGGCGACGGTGGTGGGCAAAGGGCTTTCATGCAAGCAAAGGGTGAGATGGTGGTGAAAGATTGATGGGGAGGGCAAGCGAAGGGCTTTTGCATGGGCATTTCACATGGGAAAAGGGCTTTCATCAGAAAGGATTGTTTTCGGTGGAGGGGAGGGTGGAAAAGGGGAAAGACTTTTCCTTTTATACTTTTTGAGTGTGACGAATCCTTTTGGCACTAATGCTAGAAAATATCTCCCTCTCGGAATTACATTCCTTTGCATCAGATTTTGGGAGGCACAAACCCTTCCTAAATGTCCAAGTATGCAATGCACAGTGGAAGCTTTTAATACTGTGGTTATGGCTATTGCAGGAGAAAAGGGATGGAAAGTTGCATAACACTCATATGTTGAAACATAAGACCAAAATCCTCATATGTTGAATGCTTCAGTGTACAAGGATAATGTAATAATTGGAGGATGAGGTGGTGGGTTCAGGCATGGATGTCCAATTAGTGATGAAACCTCAGATGTTTTATTAAAAGTTACATATTATTAATATTTTCAAATACGAATGTGATATTGAGATATTTTATTCTATAAAATTTACAAAAACGTATGCTTTGGAAGATTTCAACCATTGACCTCTTTTAACCCAGTGAAAAATTTAATCCCAATGCCGACAACACATTTAAGTCAAAAAGTTACATAAGAAATATATATATTAATGTTATTAGACTTACAAATATTTTAATCATGTCAAATAAGTATATTTACTTAAAGTTAATAATTATTTATATAATATAATAATTAATACTAAAATATAATAATATAATATTAATTACTAATATAACTAAGGAAATTCAGGGAGTACCTTAATGTTTGCTATTTGCTAATAACATAGTTTTAGTTGATGAATTTAATTTTGGAATTAATTCTTAATTAGAATTATATAGAAATATTTTAGAATCCAAAGAATTTTGATTGAGTAAATCAAAAACTGAATATTTGGAATGTAGGTTTAATGAAAATATGAATAATGATGAATGTATACACTTAGATGACCATGAGATTCATAAAAGTAAAACTTTTAGTTACTTAGAATTTATAATAAGTAATAATGGTGAAATTATAAAGGATCTTATTTTCAAGATTAGGGTGGGACGGATATAGTGGAGGAAATGCTTCTAGTGTATTCTTATGTGATAAGAACATGCCCTTATAATTAAAAGAAGAATTTTATAATGCTGTCATTTGCTTAGCTATACTTTCTAACTCAAAATGTTAAGCTGTAAAGAATAATCATATGCAAAATGTTAATGTTTCTAAAATGCATACGCTTAAATAAATGAATGGTAATACTATAAGGGATAAGCTAAAAAACAATTTTATTAAGTATAAATAGTTGTACCAGTAAAAGATAAGGTAAGAAAAAAATCAACTTAAGTGGTTTAGTTATATCTTTAGGAAATCAAAGAATGTACTAACTAAAAGGATAATTAACTGGTACAAAAGAAACAAAAAAATGTAGAGGAAGACTTAAAATATTTGGTTAGGAGTTGCAAGTAAAGATTTAAATTTATGTAATTTAACTAAATATTTGACTATAGATAGAAATGCATTGAAGAAATGATTTATGTAACCAATCCCACGTTGTGGAATTATGTCTCAAATTTTCTAATAAATGGTTAGGAGTTATGAAGGTAAGGAAGCAGATTTCTAAACTGGCTGTCTTGCAATTACATCAAACTAATATTTATGAGTGAGAGCTAAAGTGAGAGAGAACCCATGATAAGGTATCAAGTTACTGTGGTGTTTGAAGAACCAAAAAAATTGTTCCCTTCATGTAGAGGATTTGAATTCAGAATCAAAGTCAAAGACCCTAAGGAGCTCATTGCAGATAGGTCATAGATATGCTATTTTCTGATGATGGAAACAGAAAGGTATATTCTTATCTCAGCCAAGCTTTTGCAAAAAATAGTGCTAGTAAATTTACATCTCTAGCTCTATTGGTTAAAGGGGGATGATTGATGATTATGCATAGATTACAGGAGCCATGATATTAATATCATCTTCTCTATCCCATGTCTGTAGTATAGATGAGTTATTGTATGAATTAGGACCCACTGGATTGTCAAAGTTGGATCCCACAGGTTACAGGAGCCTTAATATTAATACCATCACCTGTATCCCATGTCTATGATAGATGAATTATTGGATGAATTAGAAGGACCCACTTGATTGTCCAAGTTGGATTTGGATACGATATTATCAAATGAAAGGGACAGAGCAAAAAAAATTTGTCTTTGTAATGCATAATGGAAATTATGGTTTATTGCAATGCCCTTCAATCTTTGTAATGCTCCTCTTCCTCTGATTATCGATGAATGAGGTTCTCAGACCTGTCCTTGGAAAATATGTGCCGGTCTTTTTTGGATGATATTTTTGTATATTAGCCTAAGATTAGAGCAGCAGGTCATTCATTTGTGGTTAGTATTAGGATATTCATAGAGATTTTGGAGTGCCCTTGCGATTGATTTCTTAACTGCCCTCTGTACTATCGGTTTAGGTCCCACTTCGTCTCATGAAGCTCTTTACTTCATATAAGTTGCCTATATACCATATTTTTATGTAATGTGATGGTAAATATTTTTTTAGAATCATTATGGAAATCAACAATATTCTTTGTTAACATTGATAGTAGTGTAGGTGTTGAAATGTAACTTATATTTTATGTTGGTAATATTTTTGTTTGGAGTCAAACTTAAATTTCATTTTCTCAAAATAAAGCAAAAGATTAACTACGTCACTCAATCTGCAATGTATCCCATTGTATTCTCTTAACAGCAGCCCACAAGCAAGATCAAGTGGTGTTAAAACTCAGTCGCTGCAGTTAGTGAAAGATACAGGACCGCCCCAAACGATCAGCATCAGGAGAGTTGTATGTAGTCTCCAACCTGGTGTGGTGTGCTGGTGAAGCAACAAGCAATAATAGGGCAGGTGAATCGTTATTGATTATTTTTTATAATATCGATAATTTTTACTCAAAATTTTGGTCTCTCATGGTTGGCTAACCATGTTAATAAAAATTATGAGTATATTGATTGAAATATTGCGATTAGTTTAATGTTTAATTAAATTGCATTGCATTGAAAGGAAGAGCTTTCATTAATTAATCAATCTGTATGGAGTTGTCCCTACCCACCAGCTGCATGTGCCTGCCCTACCGTTGGCGATAATGCTTCGTAGCTGGACGTGTGTACGTGTAGATGCTTCCCCATCCATAGATCAAAGAGACGCGGTAGTTCACACGAGGCAGTCCATGTGATGGGTCGTGAGTTTCGGTGATGGGCATTGATTCATGGGGAGTGCAGATTTCTTCTGTCAATTTTTGATGTCTGGGGGAAGGATGAGGTTTTCATTCATGGTCTACTGCTATGAACATGTCGGCAGTGGACTATGATATGATGTGATATAGGTCACGTTCAATAAAAAGCCACTTCTAGAGCGTTTGGGAGTGATTTCAAGATGAATATTGAGTGAATAATATTTTTCGTATATCAATTAAAAGAGTTAGAAGTTGATGGTGAGTTAACATTTGACGTGATTACGGTAAATTTAAGTTATGTTAGTATTTGTGTAATATAATTGAAGTGTAAAATATAATTATTTAAAATACAAGAATATTGATATGATTGAAAAATATAATAAAAAAATTATGAAAAAAAGTGTATTTAAAAATTCTCATGTCATGTAAGAATGATTTTAGAAATAACAAAGAGTGATTTGTAAATAAGGTCATGATGTCATTGAATTAGTGCCAAATCTACCAAATCAAAGCCTGCCCCTCCCTCCATCTACCAAATCAAAGCACATGGATGGCAAGCCCGGCAAGTATCTAGTTGGTAGATGGATGAAGACGGGGGACTGTTGCCTGTTGTTGGAGAATGCACTTCCTTTTGGTTGGGTGAAGAGATGTTTAATTGAGAAAGTGCATGTTTGTCAATTAAGCTATAGCAGCGGAAAAAGAATCAAAAATAGGAGAAGAAAAAAATCAAGCTCAACAGCCATGGGAAGATCCAAGGAGTCTGAAGAATGCCACCCAAGTCAGTCTTGTGTATGTTGGTTTTATCGATAGGACTACCAGGCTCACCCCACCGTAGAGGCGTGGTATCTTCCATGTGTTCCGATCTATTAGACGGAGGAACAAGTGGAAGATGATTCAGGTAAGCACCACCTCCGACATATGCGTCGTCTGATTTCATCAATAAATGAATGAATTAATTGATGGACAGGTAGGTGAAGGCCGTCATGTGTCACGTGATCTGTCTGCCCCTGCACTGCCGTGCAGAACGAAACGTGAATGTCACACGTATTATATTCAAAAATAATTTCTTCAATTTTTTCTTCCTTGTTAAGGGTTCCTTTGTTTAGATCAACTTCAATTTTACATAAATTAATTGTATAATTTTTTATTATATAATTTTAATATTGTTTATTTTACTACTTTTAACTTTGATTTTTTACGATTGTTGCAGTTGATTTCATGATAGGTGGAGTTCAAAACAAATGCATCTTTAATTATAATCATAATGAAATTAAATTTTTTTTAAAAATAAATTTTTCGATGAAATTTCAACCTAGAAAAACCTCACCGTACATGACAGCGAACCTAACAACTTTGCTGATAAAATACAAATCCGAACACCAAGTGGATCACTGGATCCAAGCTGAAATAAAAACATCATCGCTGTAGTAAGATTTATATGCTGTGAATAAATACGAATGATATTCGTTTGAAAATAAAGTTTACAAGGATTTTTATAGTATAGAATATATATTTTATCAAATAATATAATAAGAATAGAGATTTTTATTATAACCATAGAAAGAGATTTTTTTGTCTTGAGAATTGTGTTGATCTAGACAAAGGAACCCTTAACTCACCTAGGTTTTGTCAAACAAAGCCAAAAAATACAATTTCTATGCTAAAAACATTAATTTCTATGTTAGACATCCTTTTTTAATTCTAACATTATATACATACATGCATATATATATATATATATATAATATATATATATATATAGTTGCAATAATGTTTAAATCCACAGGTCTAAGTATTTTTAAGACCCATGAAGATTGCAGGTGTGATTGAAATTGATTTTTGAAAATACAAAAGTCCTACATCCATGAGTCTATTTTGAAGAATTCATAGTGATAGATCATACACGACACACTCAAACACACAAGATTGACCACTAGTCTAACAAGTGGAACATGTACCAAGTAAACCCAACTTTGGGTATTTGAGAAAAGATTGTGTGATTACTTGGTTGCCTATGTTTTCCACAATCAATTTTACAAACATCACACATGATGATGCTAATATTTTAACTTGGGTTTGATCTAAGGAACGTACCCTTTCTTTGCTCATGTCAGTGAGTAAAAGATTAGCCATACAATTTATATGTGGTGTTGTTGAATTCAGAGTTGGAGAATCTATTCAACCAAGGAATTGTGCAAAATCCATGTGGTTAAACGCAGCAGCCCAAGAGAATCTTGCAATATCCTATGAACCCGCTCCAGCCTCAATCAGCAGACATCTTCTGTAGCTGATATTTGTCATAAATGATAAGCAATGCACATGATTTTTCTTTTTTGGCCACAACACCAGCAACCAACCAAGATTCTCCAGAAAACCAAGCAGAATATATATATATACATACGCATATATAAAGATATACTGTTGGTTTGCACACAAACTACGTATATATATACATGTACCACTAGTGACATCACTAAAGTTATACGATAGAGGGAGACCATCTTCCTATCTGATGTCCTATTTGCCATGTGCACGCTGGTGGTCGTTCTCCACTAGGTTTGGAAGGGTGAATACAATGAAGAGCTTGGCATCATCCCCTTCTACGGGAGGGATTTAAGAGGATGGGAATTTGTACGACAACGTGAGAATGGTTATTAAAAAATTTAAATGATTCAGATTTAATTTGGATCATTAAATTAGAAAATTATTAAAAAAATAACTCTAATGGTGTCATTAGAGAGCATTTTCGTGTGTATATATATATATATATATATATATGGTATGTGACTGTAGGTGATGAGTAGCGTCATCGGCCTGTGCATACCAAGAACACAAGTGTGGGGCAAATGATCATGTTAACGGGGTTGATAAAAGAATAGTATGCAGTTTGCAGACGTTTGTCATAAAGGGTGATGAATGAAGGGATACAGGAGTGGAGCCGGTTGCAGAGAGCACATGGGCTCCAGCAGCGAGTGGTTCACCTTCCTCCCTTCTTCCTTCAATGCATGATCAGATACAGAAAACACCATAATTACTAATCAAATATGTGAAGGATGAGTTGATGAGCATCATCATCTTTTGTTTCTACTGCAAACACTGCATGTCATTATTTTTATTAAGATTCAAATTTGAATCGCCCCGAAAGCTGCATGGAAGCAATGAACATCATCATCATCACCTTCTGTTTTTACCCCAACCACTGTCAATAATGGTTTTTATTATGATTCAAATTTCAATCACCACTCAAAAAATTCATGGAGGCAATGAATATCATCATCACCACCTTATGTTTTACCACTACTACTGCTCAGCAGTAGCTGCTGCTACAGGCACAAGTAGTAGTGGTGGTGGTAGTGAGCAGTACAAGTAATGGTAGTGGTGTATGAAGATAATATGGTCCAACTATGGGGGCATGGAGTTGGGCTGGCATCCATATATGCTCCTCTCCTCTTCCATCCTCTCCCCACCATCCCAACCAGCAGTCTCCTAGTTACTACAGCTCCAAGCAGAATCAGCCCCTGAGACCAGGAGGAGTTGAGCACTCATGAAGGCCCAAGTGTATCACGTCTACTCCCCCTTCATCTTATTGCTACTCAATGGACTTGTTTCGGCCATCAGTGATGGTAAGCAAAGCAGCAACAAGCACCTCTCCTTTTAGAAGCATTACCAACACTGTCATCACCTCATCCTCCCCCCATCAGCATCTTTTACTTAATTAACTAGTACTGCTTTTCTTCAGTGAGCCACAGAAATCAATGGTTTGTTACTTATTTTGTGCTCTTCCTCCTCTTGTTCCTATATATGTGACCTTCCAAAACTCATCTGATCCAGATCTAGTACAACCGACTGATGCTCACACAACACCCTCTTTCATTCCAGTATAGATAGACAGCAGTGGTTTAAGTTTAAACAACCCAGGAGATGGGAAAAATCTGGTTTTAGGTGATAGATGCACTGAACAAAAATTGCTTTGACTTCTTAGTAAGTACCACTGCATTCTTTTCAAGTCCTTCCAAAGGTAACTAGGATGGTTCATCATTTAAGGTTAGTTGAATATATGTGACACATATAAGGGGTGACTGATCAGGTAGTCTATGGAGGGAGGTGGTGGATTTGCTTGGCAACTGTGACAGTAGCCAACCATGCATGTTTATGTTTTTGCAGTGTCGGCAATCCTCTGATGGGTGGGATAAAATAGGTTTGATATTATTGAATAAATGGATTTGGGTCCAGATCTAATGCTTCTAAATAACTTTCACATCCATATATCATGCAGCCCTAAACTCTGCTGCTAATTGTTTATGGTTTTGTTCTGTTTTTGAATGAATTTTTTTTAGTGTAAAAACATACACTGGGTAAAAGTTACTTGTTCATGCTATCTATTAAATGCAATTAAAAAGCTTGCAAATGAGCTTTTTCATCAATTCTCAATTGCAAAAGGATCATGCTAATCTTCTTTGTTTCATTCTGATTTTATCATATGCCCTCTAAAGAGAGTTTTTTCATTAACTCAAAACCCATACTTTCTTGACTTTATTTGTTAAGGTGAATAAAGAAAAACATCTAAAAGAACAGAAAACAGATGGCAAAGGGTAGGCCTTCCAAGTAAAAAAATTTTCACAATCAATGTTAAAATCTAACTAACAACTAATATGAATCATCTAACACTGTATCAGACACAGTCTTTCTGAACAAGCACTGACCACTTTTGATTGGGATATGAAACAGCAAACAACAATGAATGCAGTGATGTGAACATGTGCTGGCATGTCTTGCTTAAGGTTAATCACATGTCTGTCCAAAACATAGGGAAAGGATATGGAGATGGTTGTCTCTTGGGTTTTGGGAAAAAGACCAGCAATAGTTGACCATTTCCTATTGATTTTCTCACCTATACAGCAGAAACCATGTGAGCATATATGTCCTGGATCCAATTATTCCAATAATTACAATAGTAATCTGTGTTATAATTCTATTATTGTGCAAGGTAGATTATATAAACTTTTTTTCATGTATAATTAAATCTTTTCTCTTTAATTACATTTTTTTTTTTTTTACAATTTCTGATTATCAAAGAGTTTTAGGCATTTTTCTGCTTCTTTTAGTTAATTTATTCCACAATACTCAATTCTCCTCGTCTTTTGACTCTCTGAAAATACAATCAAACCACCTAAATCATTTTTTTAGTCTTCAATTGACACAACTTTTTACTCTACTCCTAGTAAAATCTTTTTTAATTTATCCCTTTATATATATAATTACCATTCATATATTTAAATGTTTGCTATCTGCAACACTGCCAACACTTCACTTTTTGTACATGATCGTCCAAACTTTCCAAAACCACAAACATTTTATACACGATCATCCAAACATTCTTATAGAATTTTTCATGGTTTCCTGTTGTCACAATTATTTAAATAATTGAACAGAAAAAAAGAAAAAGCAAACGCATTCTCTTACGATGAAGATGCATTGTTTTTCTTAACAGCGAATTGTTATTAGCATTACAGGTGGCAAAAGATTATCAGGTAATAATGATAATCGCTTCGTAATATTTGTTAGATACTAAAAGATTATTAACCTAAATCCATAAAAATCAATATTTCTGAAAATTAATCAATTAATACAGTAGAAATACAATATTAATATATCAATCAAAATTATTACTTTAAGATAATTTAGTAAAGTTTCAAATTCAAAATCATAAATTCTAATAAAATATCCTTTAACGTGGTTCAATTAATAAGAATATCACTTTGCTAATAAACTTTTTCTTTTCTTGAAATAAGAAAACGTGGTTCAATTATTTTCTTAAACCTCACTGTACTTATTTTCTTAAACCTTGAATCTTAAATTCTAAACCCTAAATCCTACACACTTTCGAAAACAAGCACCGTACCGCAAGTGACGACGGTCTACGATGAGGACGCAGGTCTGGTGCCGAACGGGGACTTCGAGCGAGGTCCCAAGGCGTGGGAGATGCGGGGGACGGAGGTGGTGGGGGAGGACGGCTTGCCGGAGTGGAAGATCTCGGGGTTCGTGGAGTACATCAGGTCGGGCCAGAAGCAGGGGGACATGCTGCTGGTGGTGCCGGAGGGGGCCTACGCCGTCCGCCTCGGCAACGAAGCCCACATCAAGCAGAAGCTGCAGGTGAGGAAGGGGGTGTACTACTCCATCACCTTCAGCGCCGCCAGGACGTGCGCGCAGCAGGAGAGGCTCAACGTCTCCGTCACCCCCGACTCCGGCGTCCTCCCCATACAGACCATGTACAGCAGCAACGGGTGGGACTCCTACGCCTGGGCATTCCGAGCCCAGCTCCCGGAGGTAGAGCTCGTCCTCCACAACACCGGCGCGGAGGACGACCCCGCCTGCGGCCCCCTCGTCGACTCCGTCGCCATCAGAGCCCTGCACCCGCCTCCACGCACCAACAGTAAGCATCGAGCAGAATCGATATGATGGGTCGCCGGAATCCAATCCAATTCATTCTTCCGTCTGGGGTTGCTTGCGTTGCAGAGAACGTGCTGAAGAACGGCGGGTTCGAGGAAGGCCCCTACATCATCCCCAACACGTCGTGGGGAGTCGTGGTGCCGCCCAACATCGAGGACGCCCACTCGCCGCTTCCCGGCTGGATGATCGAGTCCCTCAAGGCCGTCAAGTTCATCGACTCCGACCACTTCTCCGTCCCCGGCGGCAAGAGGGCCGTGGAGATCGTCGCCGGGAGGGAGAGCGCCATAGCTCAGGTGGCGCCCACCGTCCCCCGCAGGCTCTACGCCCTCTCCTTCGCCGTCGGTGATGCCAACAACGCCTGCGAGGGATCCATGGTGGTGGAGGCCTTCGCCGGAACCCACACCCTCAAGGTTCCCTACCACTCCCGCGGCAAGGGAGGCTTCAGGCGTGCCGTCCTCACCTTCAACGCCACCGCCACCAGGACCAGGGTCATGTTCTACAGCACCTTCTACCACACCAGGAGCGATGACGTCAGCTCCCTCTGCGGCCCCGTCATCGATGACGTCACACTGTTGAGTGTTCGTCACCATCCCTCCTCTTTGCTCTGAATCTGAAACGGCAGCAACAGCACATATGCAAGCAACCTGCTATATGATCGACCACCATCCAAACCAATACGTATCCTACCCCAGCTGTGTTTTCCAATCCACATGTACACTTCTACATGACCACCCTGCCCTCCTGGTTGTCTGTTTTGTTTTGCTTGTTCTACTGCTAGTAGCACCTCCTATTCTCTCTCTTCTGCTGTGTACTGTAAAATGAAGTGGTCTTATGCATGCTGTGATTTCTTCACAAATATGTTGCAAGGATTGTCATTCTCCACTTCTTCCAACTACCGTGTCACAAATGCACTTTGGGGGGTGATTTCTCAACCATGGGGACAGCATAAATGCACAAGGAGTTTTGATTAAGGTCCTTACCTTAGTGAGTTCTTCACTCTGGTCCATTTGATTAAGGTCCTTGTTACCTTCGTGAGTACTTCCAAATACATCATAAGTAGCTCTGAGGCCTGCTACTGCCGTGAG
Source organism: Amphibolis antarctica (assembly GCA_024699675.1). NCBI lineage: Eukaryota > Viridiplantae > Streptophyta > Magnoliopsida > Alismatales > Cymodoceaceae > Amphibolis > Amphibolis antarctica. Next base: position 25,484 of record JAMKPZ010001368.1, on the reverse strand, counting down.
GTCATAATCTGCATTTACAATCCTCTGCTGTAATTTGCTGGCAGCATTATACCTCTGGAGCTTTACACCTTTTTATCCATTTCTGACAAAACAGGACCACAGCAACGTGGTGATAGTGAACACAATTTATACCTTCCTCTCCCACCCTCTTCATATGGTATATAACAATGCAAATCACAGCATCAATTAAAGTGCATCATGAGCCCAGTCTGAGCAAAAGAATCTGCAACATGGTCATCTGCTAGGCCAGCAAGCTCAAATGAGATCCTAGACACCCATTCATCATAATATTATCTTGTAAGTTGTAGCATGATGACTGGCCTACATTGTAATCAAACTCCATTTGATTCATTCAAGTCTTACAAAGAAAATTACTTGGATTTTACCAAGTATATGCATCTTATTACAATCCAAATTTAACCTTTGGTGCAATGAGCTTGGCATTTAAAATCAATTTTAAAGTTGAACACATACAATTAAGGAAAATACTTGTATTAAACACATTCACTTGTAAGAACTATCCCTTGTCTCAACATTCCATCAAGTGCAATAAACTGTGCAACATGTGCCTTAAAAAGAGAATGCTTGTCTTATGATGATCAAATACTCATGGTTTCTGCAAAGCTGCCTGACAAGTCCTATATACGACCCATGATTACCATCAATTCTGGGTCATCACCCAATAACCAAGCAAAACTAGTCCTATGCCCAATGATTACCATCAAAGATACGAAGGCACATGATTACTATCAGATATCAAATGGCTCATGAGACAAAACAGAGTTGAAATGAATCTTTTCACCCTGTGCTTGTATGTGTTTGCAAGAACAGCTTCAACTGAAACCTTCCTCTTGTAGTTGTGTCTTTAGCATAATGGACTTAACAATGTAAGCTGTAAAGGAAGTCATTGCTACTTTTTTGCTATGCAATGTGTTGTTCTGGAAAAAAAAAAAGTTTTTTGTTAAGACCGATTAAATGATCAGACCATGTATATCCATAAAACGCAGGTCATTTGATGACTCAATAATATAAATGTATCCCTTGTTATTTAATAATAAACAATTTCATTTTCCCTCTAACATGCCATTAGAGCTTCTAACAAGCCTAAATCCTCACATACCCAAATGACCCCAAAAAAATAAGAAACATAGATACTTGAACATTCAAGTCTTTCTCTGATTCTTGAATAAAGACAGAGGAACTAGAAAATATACATCAGATCACCATACCAGTGTTGGAGACAACCCAGTCACCTGTAGGACCAAGAAATGGAATGCAGTATCCTGTTAAGTGTAAGGTCAGAGGAGATAATGAAAAATACAAGTCGATGAGTGGTACCATTTTTTTAATCCATAGTCTAATGACATCCATGAAATTTTATTGTTTGCCACTGTTATATCTTTTTCTTGTTCATGAAAAATACAACTGTAATAGTTGTTGACCACCAGTTTTAGAAAACAATACCATGATCACAAATACATAATACGGATCCGACTGCAGAATTGTTTATTACCTGTGATTTCATGTATTGTTTGAGACATTCATAGCATACGTAAGCACAAAAGCATTGTTTCAGATTGTGCTAGGGTTTACCAAGTAGGTCGATTTAACATCAACATCAACTAAATCTTGAAGAGAAAAGCACATTAGTTAAACAAACGACATCATCATTCAGCATGTCGAGCAGCAAGCAAGAAGCACACACTTTTGATGGATAATAATATAACACATGTGATGATAATGATACCAAAAGACTCTACATAATCCATGTCATATAGCTGGGGAGTCCCAGAGATACTGAAAAGCTTGTATCATACATACCATCTTAAACTTGGATCTTAAATCTCTCATACCTTCTGATAAATGTTCATCCCACCTTTTCATACCAACACATAGCGAATGCATCCTCAGCAAGAATGTTTGCTACCCTCTTTAAAGAATGCAGGATCCTTGCTTGCACGCAGTTACTAGTGCCCTCAAAGCTCCTTTATTCGTGCATTATAAATGATGATGGTACAATCATCTCAGAATTTCTAGCATAGTTACTACCATAGTTAGCTAAATATGTATCACTCTATTTCAAGAAATCTCTCGGGTCTGTGACAAAACCAGTCAAAGCAGACGCAGCAGCAGTGTATGGTGATGCCAGATAGATCTGACCCTCCTTGTGCCCCATTCTGCCAGGGAAGTTTCGATTCGTTGTTGAGACACAAATCTGCAAACACATGTTGATAACAAGTCACAATGAAAATGTTCCTTACCAAGAAAAATTCAAGAGTGAGCGTCTTGACCATGTCACCACCCATGTTTTTTGAATTACAAGTTATTCTACCCGGTGGAACTCAAAATGGCATATCTTCTTAAAGAGGAGGATATCCAGTTAATGACAGAATCTCTCCCATCATGAAAGCATTCATCCAAACCTTGACTCCAGACTCGTATTCACGGTAAATAACCATGCAAGTAACAAATAACAAAAAAACTGCTAAATTGCTACATAGAGGGTTTGTGTCTTTTAGAAATCAATGAACAGAAAAATATAGAAAAAATTTTATTGTTGGAATGTTAAAAATCTAAAATATTTTTAAAATTTTTAAATTAAATATAAAATTTCCTATATTTTCATAAGGTGCATAAATGGTCCCATAAAATTTTTCATTTCCAGATTTTCCTTTTCATTGATTTCTAAAAGGCACACCCCCCCATAAAGTGTTCAATCTATGGAATTTGAATATCCAGATAAAATTTGGATCTACATCCAAATATACTCGAATGCAAACATCTGTTTTTAATATTCGTCTACATCTGGATCTGGATTACTTAATCAACATATTTAATGTATACATACATAGTTACGTATATATATAATGATATGTATTAATATAAATATTATAATTACATGGAAAAAAATTACAACTTAAGGTAGAAAATAAAATTAAACAAAACTTCTAACATCAGAAATGTTTATTCTGGACTTATTTATCTTATTGAACAATGGTTGATAATGCATTATCTTTAATTATTGTAATAACTTATGGTTAGATTTCATTTTTGGGTTTTTTAATTGAATTTCTATAATGCATTATCCTTAAAATTTCTATAACTTATGGATTTTAAGCTTCTATATTCTATATATGTTTGAAAGAAAAGGATTCATGTAACTAACCCCACACAATGGGATTATGACTTGACTTGTTCTTGTTTTATATTCTATATATGTTGTTTTTATTGTGAATGGTGATCCTATTTTATAGTGAATAATCTTACCTTAAATTTTAGTACTTCGGAGACAGAAATCAAGACCAATTTCAAGCAATAATGTTTAAACTATAGACCAATTATTTCAATTCTCTTCTTTCTATCATTATGTAATATTCTCACATTGTCCTTGCTTTATACAGAAGAATTATCAATATATTTTCCTATCATTTATTATTTTAATGAAAAAAAATAGTAAACGATTGCTTATATTCTTTATTCATTCTAATCATATTCATCATTTGCTGGATATTTAGACCAATATCCACATTTGAACATTGCCAAATACGGTTTTCAATTTTCATATTCATATTTGTAAATTAAAAACAAATACAAATGTCATATTTGATACATCCGATCCATTTGCCCTCCTGGTTCAATCACGTCAGATAGAATAATGGACATGCAAGGAGAAAACCTTGTTAGTCATGATTAACATGCTCAAAATGAATGAATGACTGCTGTCTTCGTTATTCAAAAATCAAGTGAGATCTGTATAGCTACTTCCTTATTATAGATAATCTAGATGCCACGTTGTTACAATGAATCCATTACAAACTAAAGCATGACATCAAAAGCTTCAGATTTCTTTCATTGGGTGAATAGTGAAATAATAAAGTTTTCCTTGGAGAGTTGAAGAACAAGATTACAACACTGACCTGAGGTTCATTCATCCGTGCATATGTATCTTGTGGACCACCTAAGCAAGCTCCACAGTTAGGACTGGCAGGCACATCACAACCAGCTTCCTCAAATATCTGAGAACAAGTTTTACCACCAGATCCAGGTACAGGAAGTGTATATAGATCCATCCAGACCTGCAAATTGTTCAAGAGCCATTTTATATTTCATTGGAGGAAAAATGTATATGCACTTGGGAGTGACACCATGGTAGTATAGAAATATGCATACCTTTTGTGTAGCGGGGACAAGAAATGTAGGAACTTTGACTTTATTCCCCTGGACATAGCCACAAAACAATTTAGAAAAAGTACATCACCAAAAAATAGAAATCAAAATTGGTTGCCTAAAGGGTGAACCAACAAGCAGTTGTGAATAAGCAGGAAGAAGTGATCCAGTTATTTAAAAAGGGAAACTAAAATGAGAATAGACTAGTAGACAAATAAAAAAGTGTACATTTTAGTGGCACACTAGAGGTATGAATCCCAAATGAGTAGTATCAAAAAGGACTTAACAAAGATGTGCCTGAGTCATACGTTCCCTCAAAATGAGCAGAACAATATTGTATCAGTTTCAATTAGTTCTAGATATTCTGAAAAATATTTAAATATTTGTTTTAAATAGATTTTTAAATATTTATTTTAAAAAATTGAATTTTTAAATTTTTTAAAAAATAATAATTTAAACAAATTTTTATAAGTTTCTATTAGTTTTATTTAATGGTTCGTATTTAAAAATATTTGCATCTATAAGTTTCAATTAATATGCATTCTCCTAACTTTCTAAAATATCATCATTTTTTAAACTTTCTTTACTTTCCATTACGTTCACAGATACCCTTAATTTTTTTTGACATTCTCATCTTTCCATTTCCATTTTCATTTGGGCTTTCTATTTCTGAACCTTCTGTCAGGCATAAATGGACCTAAAGCAAGATAGTTCTCTTTTTGAGCAGCAATGATAATTTTATAAAATATGAGGAAAACAAAAGAGACCTACACATGCCATAGCTAAACTGGAAAACAAAAGCCAAATAAAGGATAACCAAGAATTTCAGACAAAGAAACCCAGAACCTAAAAGCAAGGAAATACTGAGAAAGCTCAAGATAAAAGGAAATCACTTCCTCAGGCCCTAAGCATTAGCACCTCATAAGCATATGAACTTCAACTAATCAGAAAGCTCATTTTGATAAAGGACTAAAGAAAGAAAGTAAAGCACTCGTGCAAAATGGATCCACTTACAGAGGCTAGAAAAACCTTGGCAGCCGCTAGAAAATCTTCTGTCTTGCCGCCTGTACATGAGCCAATATATACTCTGTTGATTTTCACATTTTTGCATTCTCTTGCTAAAGCACGATTATCTGGGGAATGAGGCTGCAAAATCATGATAAAGTAACAATGTGTTGAAATAGATTGTAAACAGTATCACTAGATGATGAAGCACGTGAGACATATTAGGGATGTTCTTGGAGCTTAAATTCAATACAAAAGGAATAATGATTTGCTAGAAAATAAAATGTCATTAATTTCATATTCACAATTAAAGGCACATATACACAATCACACACCTTAGCTACGACGGGCTCCAGCTTTGACACATCAAACCTGTACTCATGAATAAACCTAACAACCAAGCATAACTTTCATCATAAGTTATTATTCAGAAGAAAAGGGAAAAAAAAGCTTTTTGAGAGTATTAGAATAAATCATATAAAAGTGGCAAAAGAGGTTATCAATTATTTGAATTCAGCTATGCATATGTGTTAAATTTTCTAACATTTGGATAGAAGCATCCACCATAGAAAAAAGCTAGAAATTGATAGCAGATCTATCCTGTAGTGTCAACAGGTCGCTAGTTCAAAAGTAACAACTTAAGGCACTACTAAGACATTGAGGAAAAAATAAATCACCATGTTGTTGGTTGATTATTTATACCAAATTTCGATTATATTTTGATGGCAGAATTTATTCTATATTCACAGCATCTCCAATTGGATGCTACAGCTTTCAGTTGAGCCAAACAAAAGTTATGTTTAGGATGAGTTTGGTAAAACAGGCTGAGTACCAAACTCTCCGACAACTCTACTGGAATGCAAGAACTGATGGAGCTGCATTCATGCGGCTCCAAATTTTATTCTTCAAGCTATAGTACTAGGAGTTGGACATCCAACACAAAAGTTGGAGGTCAGAACTCAGAAGAGCATTATGTGTAGAAGCTAGATTTCTACAATTTAGAGAGCTGTGTAGGAGCCAGAGTTGATGCAAACAAGCACAAGCTAATCAGAATTTAGAAAGCCTGTCTGCAATGACTACTCAAGTTGCTGTGATCTCTGTTTTGAGTTTTTCGACCTTCTGAAATTCTATTGGTACTTCTATTGAAAATGCCATACTCATTTTTACTAATAATCCACATGGATACAGAACTTTCAATGTAATATTAAACATAATATGATGGGCACCCTCCAGAAAAGAAGCTAGCATCTGTTTCAAAGTCTGATACCTGGCTTGTGCATCACTATATACAGGCTCAAAATCATTAGATGTCTTGTCCTGCAAAAGAAGAAAACATGGTTTTTAAGAAATGCATTTCATATAGTAATCTACTTGGAAGATAGATAATCATCATCTGATAATAATGAAATAAAGAATAGACGTAGATAGATTAAACCTCAAGATATTTAAATGTAGTTTTATCAGCAGGAATGACACCATTCTTTCCTCCAGCTTCAATTACCATGTTGCATAATGTCATTCTCTCTTCCATCTTGAAAAGAAAACAAAAAGAATATTCAAGACTAGTCCAACAATTATTCTTATATGATTGCGATACTAAATTATTCTTACAGTTAAACTGTCCACTGTAGATCCAACAAACTCCATAGATTGGTATGTTGCACCAGACACAGATATTTCACCAATTATCTGCAGCGCATAGCATTAGAGAAAACAGATCATAGGCTGAGGGGAAGATGCATACAGCGAGCCACGAATAAACACCACAGCATAGAAGAGAACATCAGAGCTTACTTGTAAAATCAAGTCCTTTGCAAGCAAATAACTAGGCATTTCACCATCCAAGACAAATCTCATGGTTGGAGGTATCTGCAGCTTTAAAAGCTAACTTTAACAGACATACTAGGAATTAAAAATACAAAACAACAATTTGAGTCATCATCCAACTACATGAGATTGAACACATGATTTTTTTCATCCTTATATATTTTTATGTATGGTCAAATCATCAATTAAATTATATAAATGTAAATCTTTTCTCATAATTTCTAATTAAGTAATTTTAGGGCTTCCTCCACTTCATTTAGCTTTATCTACACCAATTAATTTTCTTCTCCTAACAAGTGCATCCTATCTTCAAGCAAATAACTAGGCATTTCACCATCCAAGACAAATCTCATGGTTGGAGGTATCTGCCACTTTAAAAGCTAACTTTAACAGACATACTAGGAATTAAGAATACAAAACAACAACAATTTGAGCCATAATCCCACTACATGAGCTTGAACACATGAATTTGCTCATCCTTGTATTTTTATGTATGGTCAAATCATCAATTAAATTATGTAAATGTAAATATTTTCTCATAATTTCTAATTAAGTAATTTTAGGACTTCCTCTACTTCATTTAGCTTTATTTACACTATGAAGACAAGGCCCTATATACTACAAAATTCAGTTAAGTTGTAGAAAAGATATCTCACTATATTATAAGTTCAGTCATCAACAGTAAGATACTCAATGTGGGATTATACTCCAATATTCCCATGCACGTGTACAGCACATGTAAATTCGATGAGAAGTGGGGCCCAAGAACTGGTGCTTTAATACCATGCAAAGACAGAACCCTATATACTACAAAACTCAGTTGAGTTGTAGAAGGGATATCGAACTATGTTATAAGCCTAGTCATCATCAACAAGATATCCGATGTGGGATTATACTCCAACATACACCAATTAATTTTCTTCTCCTAACAAATGCATATGTTAAAAATATGACCAAACCAAGTGAATTTTCTCTTATCTTATCTTCAATTGACCCAACTTCTACTACACCAAGAATACAAGGAGGAAAATATTCATGGACCTTCAGCAAGAGCATTCCAGTGCCCATAACAAAGCCAGCATCAGTGTTGCCAATTCCAGTAGCAAATTGACCAAAGGCGCCAGCATTACACGTGTGTGAATCTGTACCAAGCAAAACCTGTAGGGGTGTTACTAGATTCAAAAAGTAAAACAGGAGAAATGGAAAGAGCAATTGCATTTCTTGACAGTGATTAGGAAAACCTCTCCAGGTCTGCAGTGGCCTTCTTGTGCAAGTGCAACATGGCATACACCTTTGTAGTCTGGATTAGCCTGACATGATGGAAGAAACAAGAGCCATACCATCAACATGCAATAAGTAAAAATTTGCTAAAGCATTTGCAAAACATAAAGGATCAAGTGTATTACCCTGAAATTACCAATATCCTTGATATCATAGAAATATTTGATATTTTGCTCCATGCAAAAATCCCTTAAAATATCCACATTACGGTTTGCACGTTCATCACTAGTGAATATATAATGATCAGGTATAATTACTATCTTTTCACGGTCCCAAACCTGTTACCAAGTCATCACAGATAAATACCTAGAATATGGAGCAGTAGAACTCAACAAAATAGGAATAATGACAAAGGTATATAATTAAATAGTCATGCAATTAATAAAAGTAAGACTTTAAGTAATTTAAGATCTAATAATCAGTAACAATAGAGAAATTATAAAAAATGTTATTTATAAGATTAAAGTAAGATGGATGAAATAGAAGTGTTTCTAGAGTGTTATGTGATAAAAAGATACTTTTAAAATTAAAAGAAAAATTCTATAAAATAATTATTTACCCAACCATACATCATAATTAAGAATGTTAGACTATAAAGCATGATCATTTACAAAATATTAGTGTTGCAAAAATACAAATACTTAGTTAAAAGAGTGGTAATACAATAATTACTATATTTTCACAGTCCAAAACCTGTTATCAAGTCATCATGGATAAATACCTAGAATATGGAGCAATAGAACTCAACAAAAATAATAGAAATAATGAAAAAATTATATAATTAGGTGATCATGTGATACTTCAAAGCAAAGTTTGAAGTATTTAACATTATAATAAGTGGCAATAAAGAACTTATAAAGGATGTTATTTATACAATTAAAGTAGAATACACAAAATAGAGAAATATTTTTGGAGTGTTATGTGATAAGAGGATACCCTTAAAATTAAATGAAAAATTCTACAAAATGGCTATTCACCTAACCATATATTATAATTCAGAATATTGAACTACAAAGCAAAATTATATACAAAAAATTATTGTCGCAAAGATACAAAGTTTAGATATATGAGTAGTAGCATAGTAAGGGATAAGTTAAAAAAATAATTTCAACAAGAATAAAGTCAAAGTTGCACCAATTGAAAAATAATCAACTTAAATGGCTTGACTGTATCCTCAAGAGACCAAAGGATGCACCAATTAGGATAAGAGAATTAATTAATGTAAAAGAACTTATAAAAGTAAATGAAAACCTAAAGTGGGGGTTGTACATTTGGAATTGGTGGAGAAAGAAATGGTGTGAAATGAATTTTGTCCAACAAGAGTGTTTGTGCATGCCAAATAATGGGAAATAAATTCCCACTACTGTCATATAAAAATCAAAACCTCTCATCATTTTATATCAATCCTAATAGTGTTTGTGCATGTAGAGTTGAACATAAATAAATTGAAAAAAATTCATTTCTTGACAAGAATTGAATTAAGTGGAAATAAATTCAATGCAAAAGTATTTATGCACCTAACAAAATCGAAAATATGAATGTTTGTACACAAACAGGAATTAAACAAATTTAAATTGAAAATAACTTATTTTCAATTCTTAGTATTCAATATACAATAAATATTTATAAATATTCAATACACATTTTTAAATATTTTTTATAATTTTCGATTATAAATAATTACAAATATATTCTTTATTTATAATTTAAAAAATAACTTATAATTGTTATACACTTTCCAAGTATTATGTCCATCACATGATCTTTCAATATTATTTTTATCCATGTATTATTTTATTTTATACATATATACATATTATTTTCTTTTTCCATTTTCTTTTTTTTTCTTTCCCCCTTTCTTTCCTTGTATTTCCTTTTCTCTTTTTTTATCCCATCTTCTCCAACATGGACGATGGAGCTCATGGTGATTTGATGAAGTAGGGGACTTCCAACAAGAGGCTGCTCATGTTGATGGTGGATAACATTTTCTTAGCCGCTTATGTTGATTCGCACGAACAAGATAGAGGGTTGCTGACCTACTATTACTAGTTAAGCATTTGAAGGAGAAGGGTGAGCGACCTTGGCAGAAAGCCACACTTAACAGATATTGGTGAGCAATCGATGAAGATTTGATGACACGTAATTACGGAAGATTTATCGAGTGGAGACGACGATGTGCGATCACATGGGAACTACTAATGCTGTGTAAGACAACAAATATGATTGATTTCCCTTCAATTTACAAAGGAAAGATGAAAATTCAATTCTCAACCATACTTTTATACTCATAGGGGGTTGAGAATTGAATTATTGACCCCCTCATTGGCATAAACACATGAATTAGGAAGAATTGAATTCTCCCCAATTCCAATGGCACAAGCACCCCTTAGTGTGAAATGAAGGGGAAGTATGCTCGCAAGACCTATCTTCCCTTGATCATTCCTTCAACAAACCAATCACACCTGAACTCCAAACACCACTAATACAATCACCCCTCACCTTTGCAACCCCTTGTGACAATTGACAACACCTCCACAATGATTGCCCTTTACAATGAGGGCACAACCCATGATCTTCAAAATCATCATCGTAATTCAATGATTTCTCTGTTAAAGCTTTTGTCAACTGTCAAAGCATTTACCAACTACCTTTTCATTGTTGTCTAATCAAGTAACCTATTAGGGTTTTCAAGTGAAGGGAAAGGCAAGAGGGATGAAGAGGATGAAGGAGGTGCCATGAAAAAAAATAAAAGAAAAGAAGAAAATAAAAAGATATTAAAAAAGGAAAGAGAAAGAAGAAACAGATCTATAAAAAATAAGTGAAAGAAAAAAAAAAGAAAAAAAAAAAATCATTACATTAAATTATGTACCATGTTTGATTAATTCATAGAAGAGAAATTTGTGATTCAAGTTTTGTAGAAGGAACTAGTTGAAATGTTGTGTTTTGATTTCATTTAACATTTTTATGTACCAAGTTTGATTAATTTATGTTTACTTTTATTAATATATTTTTAATTTTTAAAAATAAAGGTAGTCATTAATTTCAAATATAAAAATAATTATGTGGAAGTTGAAAGTAATCACATTAATATACAAGTAAATTCAGATTTTATTCTTTCAATTCCTTCATATTCTCACACATACACAAACACTCAAATTTCAAATTTCATCACTTTCTAATAAGTGCACAAATACCCCAAAAGTAAAGTATTTTCCCTCCATTTCCATTTTTATGAATTTTAGACTTACCTATCATTTCCTTTCCCACTATTTCCATAAGCACAAACAGGCCTAAAATTACTTAGTTAAGAATTATAAGAAAAATTTTATAGCTAATGTAATTTAACGAAAAATTTTACCAAAGACAAAAATATATGGAAGAAAAAAATTCATGTAGCTAACCTCAAATAAGAGGATTATGACACAAGCTATTATTAATTTATTATTACTATTGTTATGGAGTAGTAGAACTACACACCTCCCATAACATAAATATAAAGGAAAAAGAATCATTGAAACTAGTTACATGAAGGTGATAAAGTTGATAAACCCAAATATGAGAAATAACCTTTATAAATGACAAACAACTAAAATCCAACATAAAGGCCAACATGATGATAAAGACCAATTGATAATCCCAATTTTGAGAAATAACCTTTCTAATGACAAACAACCAAAATCTGATATATGAAGACTAATGTGATGATAAAGACCGATTGGCAAACCCAATTATGACAAATAACCTTTCTAAATGAGAGACAGCCATAATCCAAGCATAAAGAGTCTTGATAAACAAATCATAAATAATCTTGCAATGGTGTGCACCAATCACATCTTGGACCATGAGGTGATGTACTTAAGTTTAGAACTTGTTGAAACAGATAGAGGGTGTCAAATGCAGTGAGCTAATTCACAATGTTAGGGACACAATTCTTAGTTGTTAAAGTCTGGTGGAATTTTAATATTGATATTAACTTGGCAACAGACATGGATTTTCAGATTGATCTTGCTTTTGTTTGTGGGGTTTTGGTCTAGTCTCCCTCACCTTTGTATCTTCTTTTTTAATTTGGTTTGCAAGCATCTGCCCACCTGATGAATAATAGTAGGATAGGAATTTTGTAAAAAAAAAAGACATGGATTTTCAGATCTTGCTAACAGAGCATGTCAGTTACCATCTATTACGGATATTACGTGAAAATATTTAAAAAAAAATCAACCTACTTACAGTTAAAGACCTTTAAACAACAGTTAACATCTCGTGCAAATTACACTACTGAAGGCTATTTTGGAGCAATGTATTTCAATGTCTCATGTAAGGCATCATCTTATTTTAAACTAAATGCTTATTGAATAAGTGTTTTCAAACACAACCAAAATAAACGCTTATCCAGTAAGCTACACTCGGATTGCTTATTCAATAAGCTTCATTTTTGGATAAATGATTACTCAATAAAAGTTTTCGAACGGGACCTAAGTAGAAGTTAGTGAAGAAAAAGAAATCCATACCTTTGCGTTGTCACCAAATTCTCTCTTGAAAATGCCAATGGTTCCTGGTCCACAAACATCGTGTGTCATGAGGACATCAACGTTTACCCAGATATTGTCTCCAGGTTCCAAAGACGTCTTCTCCGATGCCCTTGCCAATATCTTTTCTGTCATCGTCATTGCATGTTTCACCTACAGAATTTCAAATACTCTCCAATGTCAAAAAAAATGCAAATCTCTCAAAAAAAGACCAGTTCGTCGCTAAGCAATCTTCAAGGAAAATTCAATGAGTTGCACGTTTCACGGCAAGTCGCATGAACGAATTGTAAAATAGAGAATACGGTATTGATTTCTGTTTGCTGATTTCACGGAAAGTATAGAAGAAGAAAAAAACTTTTCAGTGGAGCAATAAGAAGAAGAACAGACGGAACCGGTGGTGGAAGGAGGGCGTGGGGAAGGTGCGGTTGCAATCATGGCCTGAACTTTGGCCACATCCCTGCCGCTGCATCTCGCCCTGCTTTTCGTCGGAGGACAACACCGCAGCGATTCCCTCTGCACCTAAGCCGCAAAGATCATCACGGTCGTCGATAACAACGACGACGACGTTGGCAATAAATAAAGAACAAAAACGAGTCGAAGATTCGGGAGGGCGACCTGCCCTAGGCAGATGACGGCACCAGAGCTAAGGCAAGCCGCCGCATTGGTGGTGCTGGCAAAGCTCATCTTCCCAGCGCTGCTTAGCGAGGGAAGTGGTGATTGAGGCGGCGGCGGCGGCGGCGACGGCGGTGGCGCGATGCGGCGGCTCTTCTTCCCGGTGGGGGAATTGGGGGCGAGACTCGGATCGATGTTACAAAAAGACAAATGGTCTTGGGGTTAACGCCGTCACCGGTCACCGTTTCGGTGTTTTCGCCGTCCCTGCAAAAATGACATGGTCAATTTTATTTTATTATATATATATATATATAATATAAAAAAATTTATTCTTTCAATTATATTAATAAAATTACTTTTCTACACTTAATTTAAAGTCATGCTTACTGAAATCACGACGGTGAGTGGTGACAACTTGGGCGAAAGGGATTCCAGTCGTCGTCTGAAGAACTGGCAAGGGTATCGATTTTGAACGCAAAATCGAAGCAGCTGGCGAAGATATCAGTGATTTTGTGGCGATGGGAGTGGACATGGTCCTAGACCTTGTCCTTGATTTGAAGAGATCGACGGTTGAGGAGGTCGATGAGGAGCGGGAGGTCGAGAGCGAAGAGTGGGGAAGAGCAGGGGAGGTGGTCGCACGAGAGGAGGTCGCGTGCGAAGTGCACTGGAGGAGGTGTCAATCACGGGCGAAAGAAAGAGGGAGGACCACACGAGATAGTTTTTTTTACGTGTTATTGAAAAATTTAAATAGTCTATATTTAATTAAATTATTAAATTAAGATATTATCATAAAAATAATTTTAATTATATCATTACAGAGTATTTTTTAAAAAAATTTATTTTATTTTTATATTTTAAATTCATGTATCTTGTTAGTAGACATCACATAATTTTTATTTATGACAACAAAAATGACAAATAAGATTAAAATTCTGGTTTAATTTAGGAAGCAAAAATGAAAATAAAAAAATAGATAATTATTTGTGCATGTAAAAAATAAAAAAATATGTATATAGATGTAAGCAAAACTTGTAAAAATTAAATATTTAGAATTATCAAATTAATAAAATACACATACTCATCTTACCACGTGTATTTTACTTAACTTCCCTTGACATTTATTAAACTCAAATTATGTAGAAGATCTCGACATTCCCTTGACTTTCGCCACTTTTGTCTCATTACTTCTGATCTCCCTCTACATTTGTCTGTTAATGGCTATGCAGAAGATCATGCAACATTGTCACAATCATTAACTTTCAATTAAAGTTTAACTACTCTTTATTTTCGTCAAACTCATGGTTGTGTTGAAATTCATCTCCAACCTCATCTTTTGCGAAAAATCCTTAATTTTATGAATTCTCAACTTGTCTTGTTACTTGTCTCTTAACTTAAGTTATTGTTCAACTCTTGATTCCACATTGACATCGTCTCTCTTTCTGTATCACTACCAGTGATGACGAAGGAAATGTTAGAGAAATAATAATAACAAAAAATTAAAATTGAAAAATACATATAAGTATAAATTTAAAAAATATTAACTTATAATATATATAGATATGGTTAATAAACACAATTACAGTGAACTTGAATTTTGTAAAATTAAATTTTATAAAAATAAAATTATAATAAATGAAATTTAATTTTCATTATCAATGTATTATTATTGAAGTTAAAATGAAATTATATTTAAAATATTAAAATATAAAATATTTAAAAAAAATTAAATGAATTTTTCAAATTTTTTGCAACTTACACAAATCACCCTAAAAAGTTTTCTGTCTCCTAACTTTTCTTTTTCTTTTTCTTTTTCATTTTTCAAATTTCTATATTTCAGATTTTCAATATGCGCAAACCCTTATTTTATAATGATGAAAAATGTAGAAATTTTTTCAAATTTATCTAAAAAAAAGTTTCTGAATATTTCATTTTCCAAACCTCCTTTCAAGGAAAATTGAAAATAGTAAGAATATAAAGTTATTTGTGTTTGGATAGTAAACTAATAGAATTTGAAATTAAAATGTCAATGTATAGACGAAAAATGCCAGCTCAACAAAATCTAAATAAAGTAACATATCATTGACCTGAACTTTTATAATTTTATTATAATAAATACTTATCACATACATTAATATATTATTATATTAAATTTTAAATAATAATAAATATTTTCATATAAAAAAACTTAATAGAAGTAAGGTCTTAACATTTACAATTACTGTAACATTAAAAGGGGGTTTGTGTTTGGCAGAAGTCTCGCAACGAAAAAAGATTACATCAAATTTTAAACTTTTTGATGTTAGGTGATAAACAAAAATAAAGAATTTAACTTTCCTAACTTCCATTTAATAAGTCCAATATATAATGAAATGAACTTTTCTTATTTCCTCCCTCCACCCTCAATAAGTTCGAAATCTTTTTATCTCTCATCGTCCATTCGCATCCACCCATGTTCCCCTTCTACGCTTGCCTGTGTCGCCCCTCTGCATCACCCTTCCGCCCCTTTACGTTTGAACTTTCTACTTCTATTTTCACATTTCTGTCAAGCACTAACAAACCCTAATTCAAATCTCATTGTTGTAATGCATTTACTTGAACATTACACTTAAATAATATAAGAAAATGTTACACATTTTATCATATAACAATGCATAAAGCTTTCCAACATTCCAACAAATTTCTTTTCTCTCCCATAGATAACATGATTTTTTCATGAGATAATACACTCTAATGGCACATATAAAAAACAAATTCTATAAGTATCTAATTCAATGGTTGAGATCAAACCTCCTTAATCTCATTCTCGCCCTAATCACAAATCAAACCTCCCCAATCTCTTTCCCACCCTAATCGCAAATCAAACCTCCCTATTCTCCCTCCATTGCACTCCCGCCTGTGTCATCATCGTCATCGTCCTCCCACCCTAATCACTCAATCACACGCCTACACTCCCACCCTAACCCACTCCACACTTTGCACTTGACACATCAATGCTCATCGATGCATTGTCATTATCGATTGCTCATCGACTCATCTTTGCTCAAGTGAAACTCAAGCATGAAGGATGGCCTCTTCAATCCTTTCGTGAATGAGAACCTGATGGGACGTTACTAGAAGGGGTTTTGTATCTTTAAAAAGTATAAGAAATGATATAAAATGATGAATAATTTGACTTATTATTTTTCATCATTTTCCACCCTTTTCCATATTTTCTAAAGACACACATGATATTCGTGATGCCATTAAGTTCAACTTCCTCATGGCATATTCGTTAGCCATGTTGAGTTAGAGCTTGATCAAGTATAGAGTTGCCAAATATGAATCTTGGGCATCATTCATAAACATTTTTTTTCAACTCTTAAAATTACTTCAACATCATTATTATTATACAAATTTTAACATATAAACTTTTATTACATTAATTACTATATAATTCCAACTCCATTCACGAAATTAGCTTTAGCTTCAGTTCTATCCAACTCCTAGAGTTGACTAAAGCTCTCCCCAAATGCATCGACAAGAGGATTTTTCATGATTGGGAATGCTGTAGATTGTTTTAAAAAAAAATTCAAAAAATAGTTTAAGTTTGAACATCTATATAGAATCAATTTTCTATAAGTACCACTAAAGAATTAAAACCCCTTCTTTCACGCATATATCACAAATTACCTTGCTTTTTTTTACACTTTATTCACTACTACTGGATATTTGTTTTTCTTTTGTGACATCACCAGCAACTTGAAAATCAACCACCATTTTAGATATTTCATATTGAAGAAAAATTTTCTATCTCACAACATGTATGCACACATATATTTGGTAGTCTCACACTAAAGGAGCTCAATCAAAGGCATTTTTCAGTACCAAAGAGAGTTGACATTTTTTCAGATGGAGTTGTATTGAACCCTTTTCCAACATTTTTTTAGATCATTCTTGGATCAAATCCTAAACCCAAAGAATGAAGCAAAAAACCCTAAACCCTAGTTTTTCAGATCAAAGACATTTTTCAGATGGAGCAATTGCTCATGCTTGGATGTTTACGATAAGAAATTTCATGCTCACGAACAAACACGTATAATCTTTCTTTTTTTTTCATTCTCAGTTTCTAAAAATATTTCTTTTTTTCATCATTACATTCTTATTTTTTAATTCACTACTTCCATTTATTTTATCGTCATAGTTTCTATCACATCAACTTTTACATAATTCAAACTATATCATTTTACAAATTAATTAAAATACCAACACAAATTCAATTCTTCATGAAATACTTTCATTGAATTTATGTTATTTTTTAATAAAAATAAATTTATTTAAAAAATATCATTGTAAAAAGTGTCAGGTGTACAAAATTTACACTCAACTATATGAACATGGCAGGTGTACATAAGATACATATTAATATACGACAGCTAAGGCTCGGAGTGAAAAGAGAATTCACACGTCTCGACTACTATAGTTCAAATCCATTCTTCTCACCCTTCTCTTAGGAGTATTTTTCCCCACTTATAAGATAATGAAATAAGTAAAACAAATGATACCTAAAATCTCATGATTTCTCGTGAAATCAAATCAACAGTGTTGTACAAATTTACACTCATTAATTCATTTCCCATAATTATTACTACATAAATTTTAATGTATAAATTTTTATCATTCTAATTACTGTAATTTTAACTCTATCTACCAAATTAATTTTAACTTTAATTTAATTTTTAACTTTTTAAATTAATTAATTTTTTTCTCCAATATACTTTAAAATGGACTAATAATAAGAGATTCCTAGGTCACCATTGGTAAGCATTCTTTGGTAGCTGTGCTACGGATCTTTTTGTTCAGTTCACGGTAGCTTGACGTTTTGTTGCCTTCTGTTTTTTTTTTTTTTTTGACGAGACAGCTGTGGTCGTGTTCTGGGCAAGAGAAGAGGGCCAATTTTTAATTTTTTTAAAAATAAATTGAATTGTGTGTGTGTATATATCTATACATACCCGGACATGTGACGGTTCACGGACGGCGGCATTTTTGAAAATTTGACGCTTCTCCGTACGTTACCGTGGGGTGGTGAACGCCGCTGAGCTGACCCACCTGCCTACCTGATCATGTCAAAGGTACCGTCACGTTTCCGTAATTCAAAAACGGAAACGTTTTTTAACCAATTTTTATTATAAAAATATTTTAAATGCTAAATTTAAAATAAATATTTGAGAATAATTTATCAAATTTTTCGCATATTAATCATCTAATGATATTTTAAATATAAATAAATATATTTTTATTATCGTATACATTTTCACATTACACAATATATTTCAACATTACATTACACATTGCATTTTGCATTTTAAATTAAACAATCAAAATCAAAATACATACAACATATTAAGCTTTTTTCGTTTTTTCCGTAGTAGTACAAAAAGCAAGAAAAAGCAATCTACCGTCTACTTTTCATCTCTAAAAAGATATACTAACGAAAAATAATTATATCAAGAACTAAAAACTAATACAATATAAAGATCATATATATTTATTTTATTTATTTATTAGGTCAACTTTCATTAACTTTAAAAGTTAAATAGAACTAAAATTAAAACTAATTTTATGAATAAAATTAAATCTATATAATAATTAAAATAATAAAAATTTATTTTCAAAATAATGTTGAATAGAAACAACCCGAGACATTGTTTATCTAGGCATTTTAGAGAAGTGGGTTGAATTTCACGATTTTTTTTAAAAATACACGTAATAATATTATTTAATTTTATGAATAATAAAAAATATAAAAATTATTTAATAAATAATATTATAAAATATTATAATATATAATAAAAAATATAATTATAAACATTCAGACAAACAATGCCGATTCCGTTGACTCGGTGGACCCTAGCTGCAAATGACAATTAAACATGTTAATGTAACATGTAAACACAAGACAATTAAATTCTTGCCATATCAAGAGTTTGTCAAAATTCCTTCCCGTCTTTCTGATCCATAGATGGGTCACTGAAGCTGCCAATCCAACCATGGTGATAAGGACATGTTCGTTTTATACATAGAAAATTGAAGTTGAAAATAATAAAATACATAAAAATGAAAATTTATACATAAAAAATTATATAATAATAATAATAATATATAAAAAATTATATAAAATTAATTTTACAATAAATAAAATTATAAACAAAATGAGACCTATCAAATGAATTAAAGCCTGAAGAGCTTTTGTCGCTTCTTACCGAAATCACGTGGAGGAGGAGAGCAAATTATCGTCTCCGATGCTCGGCGGACGACGGTGATGCATCGACGTACGACGACGCATAGATACCGAAGTGCGCCTCTTCCGAGGACGGCGGCAGAAGCAGTACAAGCGGCACGTGACACTCCAAACCAGTGTTGGTTTCTGGCTTTCTGCGGGGCAGGCGTACAGGCATCCGAAGAGAAGGGCCGGGCTGCAGGCGGCCAGCACTCTGCAGCGACTGGAAGAAAATTCTCATGTAGCCCATCCATAGGCCAGACGACCGTCGTCAGACTACTGCCTTTTCTGATCACCAGGCTCGATCCATCGTCCATCCTTCGCTTCTGCATTTGCCAAGCGGGGCCGGCGGACATCCCCCACCGTCGGCAGCCATCCTCCCGCTCGCCAAGACTCCGGCAGGCTTTTGGGTAGTATGATATCCCCAAGGCTGAGCAACCCGGAGAGAAAGGCGTCGCAGCCTGGTTCTTCCAGGGACAGCCCGGCGTCTTCGCACTTCACGGCAGAGCCGCCATGGATCGACGACGCCTGCATACTGGACATCGACCATTTCGTCAAGTCCATCACCGCTGTGAAGGCCAAAGGCATCAGACCCGACCTCGTAAGCTCCATCGTCTCCCACTATGCAACCAAGTGGCTGCCGGAGCTGTCCGGCGCCGTCCCCAACGTGGCCAAGGCCAGACAGGAACATGCCTCCTCCTCGTCCCCGGAGAGCAGCAGCTCCATGGCTGCCTGGTTGAAGAAGAAGTTCTTCCTGGAGACGTTGGTGGGCATACTTCCACCCGACAAGGACTGCTTACCATGCACCTTCCTCCTTCGGCTCCTCCGCATGGCAAGCATGGTTGAAGCGGAGCCGGCCTGCCTCGCCGACTTGGAGGCCAGAGTGGCGTGGCAGCTGGACCAAGCATCGCTGAAGGAGCTCATGATACCCGCCTTCAGCCACACATGTCGGACGCTGCTCGACGTCGACCTTGTGTTACGCCTTGTCCGCCGCTTCGTCACCCTGGACGATGCCGTCAGAAGTGGAGCCGCAATCGTCAAAGTCGCCAAGTTGGTCGACAATTACCTTGCCGAGGCCGCCCTTGACGCCAACATGAGGCTGCAGGTGTTCGAGGCCCTCGCAAGGGCGCTACCCGCCCACGCCAGAGCCAGCGACGACGGCCTCTATCGTGCCATGGACACCTATCTCAAGGTAACCGACCATTCATTCATACACATGTACGCCAAGCCAAAAACATTGGTTGCAAACGCTCAACAACTGACCATGGACGACCAGGCACATCCAAGCACCAGCAAGCATGAGAGGAAGGCTCTGTTCAAGCTGATGGACACCAGGAAACTCTCGTCGGACGCAGCACTGCACGCCGCACGAAACGAGCGCCTTCCACTCCGTGCCGTGATCCAGGTGCTCTTCTCCGAGCAATCCAAGCTCAACCGTCTCACCAACGAGTGGAGCGGGTCGTTCAGCGGGTCACGCAGCCCCAACGCCGCCACATCCCACAGCTCCCTTTCCACCATGGAGCTACCGGCCCGCTGCCCATCCAAGCGGGAGGTCATCGTCCAGCAGCAGGAGATACGTAAGCTGAGAGATGACGTTGCCAGGCTTCAGATCCAGTGCCATTCGCTGCAGTCCCAACTGGACAAGCTCGTGGAGAAAAGGAAGAAGAAAGGGTACTTCAGGTGGAAGTCTCTGTTGTTCAGGAACGTCGACGGCATGGACAAGTCGGAGGACGACGAATCCCGAGTGGTGCGCCGGACGCCCCAACCGACGGTGCACGGAAACAAGTACAGGATAGCCCACGAGAAGACAACACCTCCCAAATGGAGAAATTCCACTTCCTAATTAACAACCACTGTTATGCACCACCATTTTGCATTTTCTGATGATCCTTGGTCTTCTTCTACACATTTGCTGAATCGGTCTTTGACTTTATCATCCATATCTCCACGCACTCCAGCTTCCTTCCGCCCTGCTCTATAACTCAAGCTAATACAAATGTGCACGCTTCAAATTGGTCGAAAACTTATACATTGATAAGATTGAATCAAATTTGATGCATGAAAGATCTTATTATTAATCGATTGATTTTGAGATGAAATTAAATGAAAAAATCCATTAAGACCTGATTACATTTCAAACCCGAAATGTAGAAACGTCTTGCGCCATATGTAAGCTATGTACTGGAATTATTTTAGCCTAATAGCCAATAAATCCATTCCCCTGTTGAAGTAGGAGAAGGGCAGGGTTCTACGTACGAGAAGTTAAGTTTTCATCCTTGAATTAATAGCAACTCCGATTAATTGAGGCTTCCTCCAAGACGATGAAGGTCGCAGGAACAAGTACCTGATTAATTGATCAGTTGACATTTGGTTGGAGATAATACTCTGGGTCCCTGAAGAACCTAACAATACGTTCTGCCTTCTCCGAGGAGAGATCCGTGCTCTGTAAAATAAAGTTCTTGGATGCTTTAGATATCGCTTCAATTGAACCAACTCCCTGTATAAGCTGAAAAATAGGAAACCATGTCATTATTTGTTGGTTAGCCAGGCACAAATCATAAAAAGTCTTACTTATGAACGTTACTAGTTCAATCATTAATATACTGGAATCTCAAGTCGAACTCCTTGAAAAAATTATCCAGAGAAATTTAGAAAATATGAAGCACAAAAACTGTAAAAGGCAAAGGAATCAACAAAATTAGAAAGCCTAAAATTAACGAGAAAAAAAGGGGGAAAATGCGGTTTTCAAAAGGGAAAAATTCGTTAAAATTGAAGGTATAATCATATGACTGAAGTATTTTGTCCATGTGGTGTTGATTGCCCTGAGCTCCCTTACCAAACAAACAAAAACCAAACCAAAATAGTAGCATGTTTGGCATATCAAGGCAGATGGTAAATAGTGGATACCATGTTAGCATCATGAGTGTCAATGCCAGGTATTGAAGTGATCACCGCAAGAAACATGTCCATCCCTTGCACTCCTCGCTCACGCTTTTGTTCAAAGCATATGATGCAGTCATCAAATAACATCTCAACAAATGAAACATAAAGTGAGTTAAAAATGAGGGGGAAAGAACATGGGATGCAACCTCAATCTTCATCTTGGACACAATATCTTGTTTTTTGATTACTGCAGAATAAGCAAGCATTCAACTTGAAGAAGTTCGTTGAACAGAAGTAAATCAACAAAAGAAGAGGAAAAAAAGTCAATCTGGTACCCCCACGAACGAGTGCTATCTTGACAATCTTCTCAAACCCCATCTCTGGGTCCCGAACTGGCACAATTGTTGGGCTTCCGATCTCCATTCTATACCTATACTAGGTGGGGAAATTTGACAAGAGACAAGACAAACATAGAAAGAAATTCAGACAGAGTGAGAAGCCACGAGCAGCCTCTGCTGAAAAAGAAGATTGACTGGCAGAACCTACATGAAGAAGGCACGATCGAAGGAATAGATTTGCTGGGTGGTAGCAAGACAGACAACAGCATAGAAATTCCGAAACTGCCTCTTAATTTTAACAAGTCTGTTTGAGATTGAAAGAAGACAAATGAATGTCAAAAAACTCAAAGGCAAGAGGGTAATGACTGAAGTTATTAGCAAATGGTTATCAGTTTTTCTGCGAATAGTCAATGTGACCAAGTCCAGATCACTTGGTGAACCATTGCAACAGATTAATAATTTATCTAAATAGTTTAAGATATAAAATATACATAATATTATTTATAATCGAAGATGACAGCATATCTTTTTTTATTGTTTTATTAAGATTGTCAACGTAAATAATGTTCTTTTACCTATAAGTACTTGTTTATGATACATGCTAGTTATAAAAATTAGACAAAAACTATAAAAAATATACACTTTATGACACATGCGTTTATGTATTATGTATCTTTGATGACACAAAGATCTTAATGGCATTTATGTTATTATTATTTTTTAATGAGTAAACGCGAAAAGGAAGATAGATTATAGAAGAATGGTAGAAAATATAATAAAAATATTAATCTGAGAAAATTAATGCAAATAAATGAAGATAATAAAAGTAATTAAAATAGAAGACACAACATAATTAAAAGATTAATTAAAAATCAAAAAGAAAAATTGTAGATATATAAATAACTTTTATAAAAATTAACATAAACGTTTTGATGAGAAAATTTCTTTTATTCACCATTTATTTATAATTTATTCCTACTAGGAAAAAGACATTAATGGCATTTATTTTTAACAGTGACATATAAAGAGAGGTTGAAGAAAGTGGAGACATTTTAAGTTGTTATGGTATTTATGTTATTTTAGTGTAGCTTCATGACTTTTATACTATGATTTATTTATTATTTATTCTTGATAGGATAACGATATTAATGGAATTTATGTTATTATTTATTTTTAATCATGATATATAAAAGGAGGTTGCGGAAATTTTTGTTACTATCTATGTTAGGAAAATTATAGATTAATGGCATTTATGCTATTACGGTATTGCTTGATAATATTCAAGTTATCATTTATTATTTATGTTAGTAAACCAAAGTTTTTATCTAGAGAGACGGATGAACAGAGGGTTCCCCCTTTCTTATGACGTTACAATTTGGAGTTTCCATACCATATAATGACCAGAAATCTTGCAATTCACAATGAAATCAGAATGGATGGAAGGAGATGATGACGGGACACAAGTATGTACCTGGAGAAGAAGGGAGCTATGTTTTCCTGGTGCCAGTTTGTTAGGAAAACGAAAGCGACGGACAGGCCCCCGTTGTTGAAGATGAAATCCTGGCACAGAACACGAAGAAAATAAGCCGTGTGAACGAGGATGCGTTGATTCGCTAGTAAGGTCGTGACAAACGAACGAACCGGGGCGATAGGGAGGAAGTTGAGGCGGTAGGAATTGGCGTGGAGAAAGGAGGAAATGAAATTGAGCAGAGATGGATGCTGTTCGTCCCTCCAAGACACGCTTATCATGCAAACGCCGTTATCGTTGTGTCCTTGACTCTGATTGCGATTCCGATCGCAATCACCGCCTCCTGCTACTGCCGATTCCATCAAAGCAAAAACGGGAAAAGACAAACGAACAGAACATCCGATGAAACCGCAACAAGAAGTAGTACCTGACGGCGGAAGACGTCCAACACGGCTGGTGGTGTGGCTCTCGCCTCCGCCGTGGACAATCCTTCTCCTCGTGCTCCTCCTCCACTCCTGTCCGCCGGAGCCACCGCCGACACTCGCCATTTCTAAAATCATCTGGGATGGTTCGGAGGCGGGAATCGGTTTTTGTTCGTCCTATCTCCACCCATTGGGCCTACGGCCCACCACTCCTACGGCCTACGGTCCATTTATTACTTAAAAGAAAAATTGTGTGTATCAAAAACTTTTAAAAAAACGTTTTAAAAAAATTTAAATTTTCATGTATTTGTGCATTTTAGAAAATTTAAATATTTTCATCAAGTATAATTTCTTTTAACATTTCTCACATATTGGGTCAGAATTTTTCTTGTAATTACAAAAATTTCAACACAACTCATTTTTCTAACCTCATACGTCTTCTTCAACTTCCTTCAATCATTAATAAACTTGCGATTACAAAGAAAATATGAAATTATATTTAAAATTTTAAAATATAAAAAAATTTATAAATTTTTAAAATTAATTTTCTAAATTTTTTTAAAATCATTTAATTAAAAAAACTATTTAGATATATTTATTTTTTAAAAAAATTTATATTTAAAATAAATATTTACAAAAGAAAATATATGTTTGTTTTTTAAATTTCTTTTCAATTAATATACATAATGATAACATAAATAA
>JAMKPZ010001367.1:0-31904 GCA_024699675.1 Amphibolis antarctica | reverse complement strand
TGTCACCAGTGCCAGGTACATGGAAACCTCATCCACGCGCCCCCCAAGGAACTATAAAACATGGCTTCTCCTTGGCCATTCTCCATGTGGGCCTTGGATGTGGTAGGTGAGATCAAGCCAACAGCCACCAATGGACACCGGCACATACTGGTGGCCATCGACTACTTCACCAGGTGGGTGGAAGCGGCCTCCTACAAGACAGTCACGGCAACCGCCACCTAAAGGTTCTTGTGCAACAACATTATCACCTGGTATGGCGTACCCTTCGAGGTGGTGACCGATAACGGCACCAACTTCACAGCCAAGCAGGTCACAAGCTACCTTGAACAATGCCACATTCGTCACCTAAGGGCATCCCCCTACAGACCACAAATGAACGGAGCGGTCGAAGCACCTAACAAGACACTGGTCCGAATTCTCAAAAAGATGGTCCAAACACACAAAGGTTGGCACGACCACCTCCCTTACGCACTCTGGGCCTACCAGACATCCCTATGGACAGCTACCGGAGCAACGCCATACTCACTGGTATACGGGTTTGAAGCAGTGTTGCCAGTGGAAGTAGAACTACCATCCCTTGACATCCTCAAAGAAGAAGCGGACTCAGATGATCAGTGGTCAGAATCACGCCTATTGCAATTGAATCTCCTTGACGAAAGAAGGTTAAGGGCGTTGAACCACGCCCAGACTTATCAAAGAAAAATGGCAAGGGCTTACAACAAGAAGGTACGTCCCCGACTCCTTAAACCCGGTAATCTAGTCCTTCGTTCCATTTTTCCAACAGGTTCAGTGGGAAAATTCTCCCCGAACTGGTGGGGCCCATACATCATCACCAAGATCCTCAGCAAGGGAGCCACTTACCTTTTTGATGAAGCCACCCAACAGGAGTTCGGCCCAGTCAATTTGTCGCAGCTGAAGAAGTTCTACCAATGAAAGACAAGTTCGACCAGGGGCCACACGGCTGCCACCACCAGAGAACCGGTTGTCGCCACCCTAGACTGGCCCCCTCAAGACCTAGAAAAAATGGTTGGACAGGGGAAGCACGCGGTTGCCACCTCTAGGGAACCGATTGCCGCCTCCCTAGACCGGCCCCCTCAAGACCCAGAAAAACGGGTTGGACGGGGGAACCACGCGGCTGCCACCTCTAGAGAACTGGTTGCCACCTCCCTAGACCGGCCCCCTCAAGACCCAGAAAAATGGGTTGGACGGGGGAACCACGCGGCTGCCACCTCCAGA
Organism: Amphibolis antarctica; assembly: GCA_024699675.1. NCBI lineage: Eukaryota > Viridiplantae > Streptophyta > Magnoliopsida > Alismatales > Cymodoceaceae > Amphibolis > Amphibolis antarctica. The sequence goes on along the minus strand of JAMKPZ010001367.1, from coordinate 30,668 downwards.
GAACCGATTGCCGCCTCCCTAGACCGGCCCCCTCAAGACCTAGAAAAATGGGTTGGACAGGGGAACCATGCGGCTGCCACCTCCAGAGAACCGGCTACCACCTACCTAGACCGGCCCCCTCAAGACCCAGAAAAATGGGTTGGATGAGGGAACCACGCGGCTGCCACCTCCAGAGAACCGGCTGCCACCTCCCTAGACCGGCCCCCCTCAAGTCCCAGAAAAACGGGTTGGATGAGGGAACCACGCATCTGCCACCTCCAGAGAACCGGTTGCCACCTCCCTAGACTGGCCCCCTTAAGACCCAGAAAAACAGGTTGGACGAGGGGGCCACGCGGCTGCCACCTCCAGATGACCCGGTTGTCGCCTCCGTAGACCGGCCCCCTCAAGACACAGAAAAACGGGTTGGACGGGGGAACCACGCGGCTACCACCTCCTGGGAACCGGTTGCCGCCTCCCTAGACCGGCCCCCTCAAGACCCAGAAAAACAGGTTGGATGGGGGAACCACGCGGCTGCCACCTCTAGAGAACCGGTTGCCGCCTCCCTAGACCGGCCCCCTCAAGACCCAGAAAAACGGGTTGGACGGGGGAACCACATGGCTGCCACCTCCAGAGAACCGGCTACCGCCTCCCCGAATTGGTCCCCCATGGCACGGAACAACCAACCCCTTCTGGGGGTTTCGTCTGGTCGTCGGCACTACCAAACCAGTTTCCGACAATTTCAGCCATAAACCCACCATCTCCTCCAGAAGACGTGCACCTCGGGGCAGAGCTAGGGGCATTCTGCCCCTCCATCCCGTTTCACGCACTCGGCAGCTGCCAATGGCGAAACCCAATGGGCCAACTCCGCACGGTCATAGCAGATCAACTTGATCGAAGATCCACGTGGCTGCCGCCTCCAGACAGACCGGCCACCGACTTCTTAGACCAATATCCCACATGCCAACCAAGAAGCCAATTCCCTCATGACCATGAAGGACGAGCACGAGCAAGACTCCACATGGCCACCACCTTCAGACGAGCCGGTGACCGACGTCTCCGTCTGACTCTCCACCGACTGATCAAGAGATCAGGTCCGGACAGGTACGCTCCTTTCCTCGATAAATTCCCTTGTATGACTTACACGTCACACAAGGCACGCACGAAGCACACATAATGAGCAGGTCCAACCGCATACCCTCGGTCTCAAAACCATGGAATGACCAGCTCATCATTAACCAGAAGAAATGATCGAAAACCAGAAAATGACTCGACCCCCATCCGCGACCTATCACCAGAATACTTACACACCCCACCGTCCAACCGGCCTACAGCCAGCTACCACCTCTGACATACCCAACAGCCGCATCCACCGCCGGCGGTGAGAACAGTTTGTAGTAGTAGGCGGTGAATCTGACTCAAGAAGTGCTATTCGGACCTCAGGGACGAACTATCAACCCCAGGAGTGACACCAACTACGTCCAAATTTCTACATCAAGAATTCGAGCACCCATCTTGTTCAACTCCGATGGCACAAAGATGGAATAGGGTGAGTAATCCAGGTTCGTCCTTATCCCCATGATTTTTGCTGATTCTTAGTGGTTACAAGATAATGACGGGAGATCACTCCTCCCCTTGGATGAGTATCCAACCTCCCATTCTTTACCTAGCCCGAGTGCCACCCGACAATGAGGGAGATCACAAACTTCGACTCCCTCTAGGTAAGGTATCCCCTCTTGGTACACCAGCCGCGACAATGTCGGGTTATTTTACTTGCCAACAGCATGTGGGGAGGGCTAGTAGCATTCTTTTATTTAGTTTTCTTATTGTAATAGAGAAGAACAAAAAAAAAAAAAAAAAAAAAAAGAGAAGAAGAAAAGTCAGCAGCTAGAATACTTCTTCAATAGAAAAAAGAGAGAAAGGAAAAGAAAAAAAAAAAACAAAACAAAACGGAAAAGAGCAAGAAAAAAAAAAAAGAGAGAAAAAGAAAAGAAAAAGAAAATTTACTTGTTGCTGAGTCCTGAAAGCATATGGACTCCTGTCTAAGGGAAGGGTAGATCTTAGGATTCCGCCGTCTGTTGGCAGTCCAATACCCGGCTTGTCGCGATTGACCAAGTGTCCCCCTCTTTCAGGGCTTGGCAACCCATTGAAGTCCGCCAATACAACTAGGTGCCGGAACCCATTTGTCGACACCCACTTCTCCCTTTCTTCTGTTATCCTAGGGCTTGACATCCCAGCTAAGTCGTCAACATTGGGCTTGGCATCCCGCTGAAAGTCGCTTCCACCCCTGGGTTCCGATGCCCACATTTCCGAAACCCGCATGATTCTACCCATCATTTCTACAACCCCAGAGCGAACTAGTGAGGATGAATCAGCATGACTATGGGTAGAAGGACAGCTCTCGGATCTCTCCTCTCGACCCGTCTTTATTGCCTAAGGGTCACTTCTGCTGGACAAGGGAACTACGTTTCCAAACTAACATGCGTGAATGTCCAAGCAGTTATCTCTTGACGTGAGGCGAGCCACCTTTCATTCTCCTACAGGTCCAAATAGCACAATTGGGTCAGAACAGCTACCTTGCGCAAACCACATCACGAGCACCCGCTTGAAAACCCCTATACATAATCAACAAAACGAAATGCCAGAAAAGGAAGCACCAGGAAACGTCCTGACCTTTCACCACGACACGGCACGGATATTCACGTATGAGGGGAAGGGACAACACTCCTTCCCCACCTTTGGCACTAACGTATAATCAAGCGTGCAGGCGAAATAACCGGTTGCCAAGTAAGATCAGCCGGCCACCGTCACCATTACTCGAGGATGTTCGACTCCTCAACACAACCCAAGTCAGAACGTCAACTATCCCAAGCAAAGGTGAGGAAAGCTCGCCCATGCACGCCAGCTCAAACCGTTGGATGCCCAAACCACAACCAGTGCAAGACGAGACGTCATGAGGAAAAATCAGCCAGTTACCGGATAAATCAACCGGCCACTGCCACCAGTACCCAGGTACGGTTGACTCCTCAACGTTCTCCGAAAACCATACTTAGACGTATGGGTCGGGTGTTTAACCAGCCTGCCACCAGCAAACCGGTAAGAAAACCCGATTGCCGGCACTCCGAAAACCATACTTAGACGTATGGATCGGGCATTTAACTGGCCCGCCACCGGCAAACCGGTAAGAAAACCTGGCTGCCGGCACCCCGAAAACCATACTTAGACGTATGGATCGGGCATGTAACTGGCCCGCCACCAGCAAACCGGTAAGAAAACCCGGTTGCCGGCACCCCGAAAACCATACTTAGACGTGTGGATCGGGCGTTTAACCGGCCCGCCACCGGCAAACCGGTAAGAAAACTCGGTTGCCGGCACCACGAAAACCATACTTAGACGTATGGATCGGGCGGGTAACAGGCCCGCCACCGGCAAACCGGTAAGAAAACCCGGTTGCCGACACCCCGAAAACCATACTTAGACGTATGGATTGGGCGTTTAACCGGCCCGCCACCGCCAAACCGATAAGAAAACCCGGTTGCCGGCACCCCGAAAACCACACTTAGACGTATGGATCGGGCATGTAACCGGCTCGCCACCGGCAAACCGATAAGAAAACCCGGTTGCCGGCACCCAAAAAACCATACTTAGACATATGGATCGAGCATGTAACCGACCCACCACCGGCAAATCGGGAAGAAAACCCGGTTGCCGGCACCCCGAAAACCATATTTAGACGTATGGGTCGGGCGTTTAACTGGCCCGCCACTGGCAAACCGGTAAGAAAACCCGATTGCCGGCACCCCGAAAACCATACTTAGACGTATGGATCGGGCCTGTAACCGGCCTGCCACCGGCAAACCGGTAAGACAACCCGGTTGCTGGCACCCCGAAAGCCATACTTAGACGTATGGGTCGGGCTTTTAACCGGCCCGCCACCGACAAACCGGTAAGAAAACCCGGTTGCTGGCACCCCGAAAACCATACTTAGCCGTATGGATCGGGCGTTTAATCGGCCCACCATCGGCACCCCGAAAAACATACTTAGATGTATGGATCGGGCATTTAACCGGCCCGCCACCGACAAACCGGTAAGAAAACCCAGTTTCCGGCACCCTGAAAGCCATACTTAGACGTATGGATCGGGCGTGTAACCGGCCCGCCACCGGCACCCACAAGGTGGTTGCCGCGTAATCAGCCGTTCAAGATCTAAGAAGTGGGGAGATACGGTACAGCCTCCGGCCACAGTACGCGAACACTTTCCACCTCGTTACCCGGTCACCGGCACCCACAAGTTGGCTGCCGTGCAACCAACCGGCTAGCGATATGGCGTCCCCTGGTCAAGTGACCGAGGGTGTAAGCCCGATTCCATTGTCCGACGTACAATGGATAATTCACGAAAGCATGAAATCTCGCATGACCTACCGTCTACGCATGGAGGGTCATTCAACACTAGGATGTCGATTTCCTTCCTCAAAAGTCATACAACCTCGCCTAGGGAGGGGCATTCTGTTGACCCCATGCTTAAAGGGGGGATGGAGTCGGCTTGCCGCCAGCAAGCCGCTTCAAGGAAGCGGCACCCGGACCCCAAAAACCCACATTTGGTAAAAAGTTGGGGGGATGGAGCCAGCTTGCCGGAAAGCCGCTTCAAGGAAGCGGCACCAGGACACCCAAAAACCCACATTTGGTAAAAAGTTGGGGGGATGGAGCCGGCTTGCCGTCAGCAAGCCGCTTCAAGGAAGCAGCACCCGGACACCCAAAAACCCATATTTGGTGAAAAGTTGGGGGATGGAGCTGGCTTGCTACCGGCAAGCCGCTTCAAGGAAGCAGCACCCGAACACCCAAAAACCCAAATTGGTGAAAAGTTGGGGGGATGGAGCCGGCTTGCCGCTTCAAGGAAGCGGCACCCGGACACCCAAATACCCACATTTCGTGAAAAGTTGGGGGGATGGAGCCGGCTTGCCGCCGGCAAGCCACTTCAAGGAAGCGGCACCCGAATCCCAAAAATCACATTTACGTCTCCCAAAAATAACATTTTCCGCCTGCCACGTAGCGGCTGCCGGTTGGCTACCCAAGAAGGCACGCCGAATCAATCTGAGAAATATGCTAGGATTTAACCACGTAAATCTCACAAATCCGTCAATTACGCGGACCGCGTAATCAAACCTGAATCACGCTGCCTTCCATCTTCGGGTGACCCCAAAGAAGGAAGGCAACCCCTTATAAAAGAGAGCCCCCCCCCCACATAAAAAAAGGAAAAAAAGGAAGGAGGAGCGAGAATTGGAAGAGCGAAGGATTTACGAAAGGCTTGAATTTTCGGGAAGAAGGCCGACACCCTTCGGGGAAACGATTGTCCACTGGTTCCGAAGGAGGAAAGCAGCTCGGGGCCCCGACGCCTTTTCATCGTGCCGGAGCGAGGACTTCCAGTCCCTGTCGACGACCCCCCTACAGGTAAGTCCTTCCACCCTCACCGTTTTATGTATGTTTTTACAACGTTTTGTCGAGCCCCGATCGCATAACGCCTTCCCTGTGCAAGGGAATGGTCGGAGGACGGACCAGGGAATCATTCCTTCGGAAACACGTTCGAAGGTACCGGTGGCCGCCATCCTGGCCTGGTTAATCCACCCAGCCCAGTCGAGCTCAGTTCACTCATGACCCTTCAGTCGAGTCTTTTTACGTGGAAACCCAAAGTTTCGCAGCAGGCTTTACGAATTTTTATCCGCTCTCTACGGGTCCTTCTCGGGGTCCCGAAAAGGTTTCCGAGACGACGCCACCGACAAGGATGCCGGCGGTGGCCGTTCGGGTGTACGAACGCGTACAACCCAACGGTGCCCGTACGTTTTTTCGGGAGACGTAAGTCTACTCTCCCGATGCCCCGAAAAAGTTTTCGGGATGAGGCCACCAGCGATGATGCCGGCGGCGGCCATTCGGGTGTACAAACACGTACAACCCAACAGTGCCCATACATTTTTCTGGGAGACGTAAGTCTACTCTCCCGATGCCCCGAAAAAGTTTCCGGGACGACGCCACCGGCAAGTAAGCCGGCGGTGGCTGTTCGAGTGTACGAAACGTACAACCCGACGGTTTTCATTTTCCCGGAAAATATAAGTCCTCCGTTAAATCCCATGCTTTTATAGACGTCAAGAGGAAAAGGGGTGGGGAAATAGCCGACAAGCCGCCGGCCGGCCGGTTCAAGGAACCGGCCCCCGTTTCCAAAAATCCCCATGGGTGCGCATGGAGGGGGGAAACAGCTAGCAAGCCGCTGGCTGGCCGGTTCAAGGAACCGGTCCCCGTTTCCCCAAAACCCCCATGGGTGCACATGGAGGGGGGAAACAGCCGTCGGCTGGCCGGTTCAAGAAACCGGCCCCCGTTTCCCCAAAACTCCCATGGGTGCGCATGGATGGCGGAAATAGCCGGCAAGTCGCCAACTGGCCGGTTCAAGGAACCGGCCCCCGTTTCCCAAAATCCCCATGGGTGCGCATGGAGGGGGGAAATAGCCAGCAAGCCCCCGGCTGGCCGGTTCAAGGAACCGGCCCCCGTTTCCCCCAAAATCCCCATGGGTGCGCATGGAAGTGGGGAAACAGCCGGCAAGCCACCGGCTAGCCGGTTTAAGGAATCGACACCCGTTTCCCTGAAATCCACATCGATGCGCATGGAAGGGGAAACAGCCAGCAAGCCACCGGCCCCCGTTTCCCCAAAATCCCCATGGGTGCGCATGGAAGGGGGAAACAGCCGGCAAGCCGCCGGCTGGTCGGTTCAAGGAACCGGCCCCCGTTTCCCTAAATTCCCATGGGTGTGCATGGAAGGGGGAAACAACCGACAAGCCGCCGGCTGGCAGGTTCAAAGAACCGACCCCCATTTCCCCAAAATCCCCATGGGTGCGCATGGAAGGTGGAAACAGCCGGCAAGCCACCGGTTGGCTGGTTCAAGGAACTGGTCCCCATTTCCCCAAAACCCCCATGGGTGCACATGGAGGGGGGAAACAGCCGGCAAGCCGCCGGCTGGCCGGTTCAAGGTACCGGCCCTCATTTCCCCAAAATCCCCTTGGGTGCGCATGAAAGGGGAAACAGCCGACAAGCTGTCGGCTGGCCGGTTCAAGGAACCTGCCCCTGTTTCCCCAAAATCCCCATGGGTGCGCATGGAAGGGGGAAATAGCTGGCAAGCCACCGGCCCACGTTTCCCCAATATCCCCATGGGTGCGCATGGAAGGGGGAAACAGCCAGCAAGCCACCGGCTGGCCTGTTCAAGGAACCGGCCCTCGTTTCCCCAAAATCCCCATGGGTGCGCATGAAAGGGGGAAACAACTGCCAATCCGCCGGCTGGCCGGTTCAAGGAACCGGCCCCCGTTTCCCCAAAAACCCCCATGGGCGCGCATGGAAGGGAGAAACAGCCGGCAAGCCGCCGGCTGGCCGGTTCAAGGAACCGGCCCCCATTTCCCCAAAATCCCCATGGGGGAAATAGCTGGCAAGCCGCCGGGGGGCCGGTTCGGCCGGTTCAAGGAACTGGCCCCCGTTTCCCCAATATCCCCATGGGTGCGCATGGAAGGGGGAAACAGTCGGCAAGCCGCCGGCTGGCCGGTTCAAGGAACCGGCCCCCGCTTCCCTAAAATCCCCATAGGTGCGCATGGAAGGGGGAAACAGCCGGCAAGCCGCCGGCTGGCCGGTTTAAGGAACCGGCCCCCGTTTCCCCAAATCCCCATGGCTGCGCAAATGGGTTGGGAAAGCATCCGACCAGCTACTGGTTGACCGGTACAAGTAGCCGGCGGTCGGCTCCCCGAAAACCCATCTTTTTCTTCCCTATTCACCACTAGATCCAATATGGATCCCCGTTTTGTTCAATTCCCATTTGTTTACTTGATTCTCATTTACTTTCATCGGAAGGGATACGGTTATCCCTCTAAACGCCTTGGAAAATTTTCCAGGGTGAGGCCATACGTGGCCAGATTAACTATCATGTTTTTCCATTTTAGAGCCGGAGAGAGGCCGGGAACGCCCGGGCTGTCTGGGGGTGCCTAACACCTTCCCCAATAGTACCCTGAGCCCCATATCCAGTTCTCTCATGTTACACGATTTTACGTGATTCCCGTGGTTTTATCGTTTTGATGGTGGAAGGACACTTCCCCATCCGATTTTCCTTATTTTCTACCCAAAAATAAGGTGGCGACTCCGTTGAACGAGCCATCAACCACACATGGTGATGTGCTGACACAAACACCTTTCAATTCTCTGTATCTCGGTCCATCTGCCGACGGTGCCGACGGAAACCCATGGGTTTTCGGGTGATAGCCGGATGAAAGAGAGGGTACAATTAGGAGTTTCTCAACGTGCCTTAATCCAACTAGTCCCAAAACGAAAAGGAAATATAAGAAGCTAAAATGTAGCCACTAGGAAACTAGTAGACTCAGCCAAAGAATAGTAAATTCGTCCTAGGGCTATGCGAGGACTCTAGGGAGTCAAGTCTCGGGGCACTCACCACTTCTATTTAGGGGCCACACAAGGCCTCAAGGAGTCAAGTCTCGGGGCACTCACTGAGATGGAGGTAAAAAGAGGCAGAAATCCAGTAAATATGGGTGAAAATCCAATAAATCCTTTTGGGGGCCACACAAGGACTCAAGGAGTCAGGTCTCGGGGTACTCACTGAGATGGTAGTAAAAAGAGGCAGAAATCTAATAAATACAAGTGGAAATCTAATAAATCCATTTGGGGGCCACACGAGGATTGGAGTCAGGTCTTGGGGCACTCATTGAGATGGCAGTAAAAAGAGGTGGAAATCTGGTAAATATGGGTGAAAATCCAATAACAAGGACTCAAGGAGTTAGTCTTGGGGCACTCGCCGAGATGGCGATGCATAAGCACGCATCGGGCAATGGCGCAGAGGAAGAGAAAAAAATGAAAAAACGTAGGGGAAGTTTGACAGCCCTGGTGAAACTTCCACCCACCTTTGGTTGAAGCCATTAACGACTAGGGAAAAAGGAAAAAAACTCACAAGCAACCACAAAACAACATGCAAAGTAATGAGATGTACGCGTAATTCCTCCCTTACTCAAGCAAGGAAAACACCCCCACTTAAGGAAAAGTTGATAATTTGTCCCTTACTCTAGGTGATGTACGTGTAAAACAGGAAGGAGAGGGGGACCGAGGGTGATCCCCGTGGGAGGAATGGGCTTCCCCTAGTCGTCCAAGGGGATAGCTATCAGCAAAAGACCAAGGGGGGAGATGACGACTAACCTGTAGGAAGGTTGGGCTAGAGTTGTCGCCAACAAGCTCTTCTACACAGATAGTTGACCGTTGATGAAGATTGAAGATTTGTACTTGTGTGGCAAGTTGCTTGAAGACTGGTTTCAGAACATCCCATTCTTAAACTGAAACCACTTACAGAAAATTTAAAATATACATTTCTAGAAAAGAATGAAACTCTATTAGTAATTATTGCTTCTAATTTAACATCAATACAAGTAGAAAATCTTTTAAAAGTGTTAAGAAAGCATAAAGAGGCAATATGATGGCAGATGACAAATATAAAGGGTATAAGTTCAACTATTTGCCAACATAGGATTAATCTGGAATCTGAAATTCAACTTGTTAGGCAACCATAAAGAAGATTAAATCTGAATATTAAAGTGGTTGTTAAAAAGGAAATTCTGAAATGGCTAGATAATAATATAATTTATCCTATATCTGGTAACTCTTGGGTAAGTCCAATATAGGTAGTACTTAAGAAATCTAGGATAACAGTTGTAGAAAATGATAATAAAGAATTAGTTTCAACTAGAGTTCAAACTGGTTGGAGGGTTTGTATAGATTACGGAAGACTTAATGCAGCAACTAGGAAGGATCATTTTCCATTGCCTTTTTTAGATCAAATGTTAGAAAAACTAGCAGGACATGAGTATTACTGTTTCCTAGATGGTTATTCAGGTTATAATCAAATCCCAATTGCACTTGAGGATCAAGAGAAGACAACTTTTACATGTCCTTTCAGAACATTTTCCTTTAGTCGTATGCCTTTTAGACTATGCAATGCACCAACTACATTTCAAAGATGTATGACAAGAATCTTTACAAACTTTATAGATGAATTTTTAGAAGTGTTTATGTATGATTTTTCTATATATGGAGACTTATTTGAAAAATGTTTAAGTAATTTAGAAAAAGTGTTAGAGAGATGTGAATAGAAAAAGCTAGTATTGAATTGGGAAAAATGCAATTTTATGGTTAAACAAGGAATAGTCTTAGGACATAATATTTCTGTTGAAGGTATAAAAGTTGACAAAGTAAAAGTGGAATTAATATCTAATTTACCTATTCCAAAAGCAGTTAAAGATATAAGAGTATTTTTAGGACATGCTAGTTTTTATAGAAGATTTATTAAAAAATTTAGTAAAATTGCTTGACCTTTAACTTAGTTATTAATTAAGGATGCAAAATTTAATTTTAATGAGGAATGCATGAAAGCTTTTGACTTTCTAAAAGACGCCCTGACCACTTCACCCATAGTTTACACACTCGATTGGTCTCAACCTTTTGAGTTAATGTGTGATGCATCAAACTATGATTTAGGTGCAGTCTTGGGTTAGAATTAGATAAGCTACCAAGAGTAATTTATTATGCTAGTAAGACATTAAATGAAACACTCGATTGGTCTCAACCTTTTGAGTTAATGTGTGATGCATCAAACTATGCTTTAGGTGCAATCTTGGGTTAGAATTAGATAAGCTACCAAGAGTAATTTATTATGCTAGTGTTGACCCCATGCTTAAAGGGGGATAGAGCCCGCTTGCCGCTGGCAAGCCGCTTCAAGGAAGCGGCACCCAGACCCCCAAAAGCCCACATTTGGTGAAAAGTTGGGGGGATGGAGTCGACTTGCCGCCGGCAAGCCGCTTCAAGGAAGCAGCACCTGGACCCCTAAAAACCCACATTTGGTGAAAAGTTGGGGGGATGTAGCCGGTTTGCCGCCGGCAAGCCGCTTCAAGGAAGCGGCACCCGGACCCCCAAAAACCCACATTTGGAGAAAATGGTGGGGCGACCAGCCGGCCTTCGCATACCACGTAATGGCCGCTGGTTGGCTACCCAAGAAGGCAAGCCAAATCAATCAGGAAAATAGAACGGGATTTGATCACTAAAATCTCAAAAATTGATTACGCGGACCGCGTAATCAAGCCCGGAATCATGCCACCTTCCATCTTCGGGCACCCCCAAAGAAGGAAGGCAATCCCTTATAAAAGGAGCGGTCCCCCCTCAACCAAGAAAGGCTGGAATTTTCGGGGAGAAGGCCGACATCCTCAGGAGAAATGATCGTCCACTGGTTCTGAAGGAGGAAAGCAACTCGGGGCCCCGACGCCCTTTCGCCGTGCCAGAGCGAGGACTTCCGATCCCCGTCGACGACACCCTACAGGTAAGTCCTTCCACCTTCGCTGTTTTACGTATGTTTTTACGATGCTTCCTTGAGCCCTGACCACATAACACCTTTCCCGTGCAAGGGAACGGTCGGAGGACGGACCCGGGTAACATTCCTTCGGAAACACGTCTGAAGGTACCAGTGGCTGCCCTCCTGGTCGGGTGAATCCACCCGGCCCGGTCGAGCTCAATTCACTCGTGACCCTTCTGTTGGGTCTTTTCATGTGGAAACTCCAAGTTTCCTAGTAGGCTTTACGAATTTTTATCCGATCTCCACAGGTCCTTCTCGGGGTCTCGGAAAGATTTCCAGGATGACGCCACCAGCAAGGATGCCGGTGGTGGCCGTTCGGGTGTACAAACACATACAACCCGATGGTCCCTGCATGTTTTTCTGGGAGACGTAAGTCTACTCTCCCGATGCCCCGGAAAAGTTTTTGGGATGACACCACCGGCGAGGATGCCGACGACAGCCGTTCGAGTGTACGAACACGTACAACCCAACGGTGCCCATACATTTTTCAGGGAGACCGAAGTCTACTCTCCCGATGCCCCGGAAAAGTTTCCGGGATGACGCCACCGGCGAGGATGCCGGCGGCGGCCGTTCGAGTGTACGAACATGTACAACCCAACGGTGCCCATATATTTTTCTAGGAGACGTAAGTCTACTCTCCCGATGCCTCGGAAAAGTTTCCGGGATAACGCCAACGGCAAGGATGCCGGCGGCGACCGTTTGGGTGTACGAACATGTACAACCCAACGGTGTCCATTTCTTTTCCGGGAGGCGTAAGCCTACCCTCTCGATACCCCAAAAAGATTTCTAGTATGACGCCACTGGCAAGGAAGTCGGCGGTGGCCGTTCGGGTGTACAAAACATACAACCCGACGGTTTCCGTTTTTCCGGAAAAATATAAGTCCTCCGTTAAATCCCATGCTTTTACAGACGTCAAGAGGAAAAGGGGTGGGGAAACAGCCGGTAAGCCGCCGGCTGGTCGGTTCAAGGAATCGGCCCCCGTTTCCCCAAAACCCCTATGGGTGCGCATGGAGAGGGGAAACAACCGGCAAGCCATCGGCTGGCCGGTTCAAGGAATCGTCCCCCGTTTCCCCAAAACCCCATTGGGTGCGCATGGAGGGGGGAAACAACCGGCAAGCCGCCGGCTGGCCTGTTCAAAGAACCGGCCCCCGTTTCCCCGAAACCCCCATGGTGTGCATGGAGGGGGGGAAACAGCCATCAAGCTGCCGACTGGCCGGTTCAAGGAACCGGCCCTCATTTCCCCAGAACCCCCAAGGGTGCGCATAGAGAGGGGAAACAGCCGGCAAGCCGCCGGCTGGCTAGTTCAAGGAACCGGCCCCCGTTTCCCCAAAACCCCCATGGGTGCGCATGAAAGGGGGAAACAGCCGACAAGCCACCAGCTGGCCGGTTCAAGGAACCGACCCCCATTTCCCCAAAACCCCCATGGGTGCGCATGGAAGGGGGAAACAGCCGGCTAACCGCCGGCCCCCGTTTCCCCAAAACCCCCATGGGCACAAATGGGTTGGAAGGGGCTAACCGCCGGCCCCCATTTCCCCAAAGAACTGGTTGCCGCGTCAAGGGAGCCGGCCGCCGGGAAAACCATACGAGCTCAACCCAAGGTAATTCTTTACTCACCTGCTACCCCAGTCAGGGTAGTCATCCCGACGGTACTTCCGAGCCCCAAAGCCTCAACCGTTGGCTTTGCATCCACGACCGACACTCCAGTCGGCACGACCTCTCCAGCGGCTGCAACGTTGGCGCCATTCCAAGCACACCTGGCAAAGCAGCAGCTCACCAGGCCCTCCCCTCCGGCCACGCTCACTTCCGAACAACATAAAGGCAAGGGGATAGAACTACCGTCCACATGTACGGCTATAACCAGGTCGGGCTAGGTGTATCAGCCACAGTCGCACCCCGGAGGAATCTCCATCCCGAGGATAGCAGGACAAACTTCAACCAATAACCGACCACCGGCTGCCGCTTCAGCAGGGCCGACAGCCGCCTCCTCAACACCGGCCATCCAGTCGCGGTCACTCTCGGACCTGTCAATCTAGCTGCAAGGGATACGGGCTGACATCTCTCTTAGAAGGTCATCGGAGGCCAAAGGTTGCCAAGGAAGCCACTCAAGTGTCATTAGAGATGTGAGGGTATGCACAATCAGATCCCCCTCAAAGACTGGAAGCTCAAGTGCTGAAAAGGCTCCAATTGTGAATCTAGTTGTTGGGTGTGAAAATTGAGATCCCCCCAAAACTATCTAATCTAAGTCACGTTTAATGATATTTATAATGGTGATTAGTTTGTAACAACCTCAACTAATCATACGTGATAACTGTTGATTGGTCCACGTAGGAGATTTAGTTATTTTAATGTGCCATGTGGCAAGAACTTAAAGAAAATTAGAGACTTGTACCTCCTGTGAAGGGCTTCGAAAGTTCGCTTCGAAAGTTCCTAGCCACACAAGTTCCACAGGGGAAAGAGCATTAGGTTCGGAAGATCTAAACCTAGACGCTCAAGTTCTAAGCAGAAGATCACCTAAGTAAATCAAAAGCACAAGGTTCGGAAGTTCTAAACCAGCCAAGAAGAATTCCAAGGTAGTCATAAAGAGAATGAATGAAGGGGTTGGCTAAGGACTAGGTTTAGAAGTTCCAAACACAAGCCCAAAGTTTTGAGTTAGCTACTGAAGACAAGTTAGCAACAACTAGGTAATACATGACTTCAGAAGTTATGGACCAAGGCCTAAACTTCCAAACTAGCTGAGGTGAAGAAAGAAGCCTATGACTAAGGAAGAGGTAGACTTGGAAGTTTCGAATAGGATACTTGAACTTCCGAATTGGCTAAAGATGGGGACAAATTGGGGACTAAGGAGGGGATAAGTTCGAAAGCTCTAGACTAGGTGCCTAGACTTCTGAACCACCCAAGAAAGAAGATAAGACAATGATTAAAGAATGAATAGACTTGGAAGTTCCGACTTGGGTGTCTGAACTTTAGAACCACACAAGGAAGAAGAAGAGTTGATGGCTAAGGATAAGGTAGGCTTGAAAGTTTTGAACAAGGGTGCCTAGACTTCCAAACCATCCAAGGAAGAAGAAGAGTTGGCAGCTAAGGATAAGGTAGGCTCGAAAGTTTCGAACAAGGGTACCTGGATTTTCAAACCATCCAAGGAAGAAGAAGAGTTGACAGGAAGAGGATGAACTAACAATGGAAGAAGAAAGGAGCTTACTAAACCCAATAACCTCCAACACTCTAAGAGCCTACTAAATCACCCTCAAAATGCAAGAAAACACAAGCGTCAATCAAGACTCAAAAATAGTATAACAAATCATGTTCCAAATGATATTCTAAAAAGTCCTAACTTAACAGGATAATAAAGTCGTTATAACGATGAGGCTGATCATTATATCGATTTCACAAAATACTAATTCTATGATTCTTGACAAGACAAAATTCACAAAAGACATAGGATTGCAAATTTGGGGTGTCAACAATATAAATATTTTGATGAAAATCTATTTAATTTATGGCATTGATGCATGAGACATACTCTTATGAGAAAACTTACACACTTAACCATTTCTCTTGATTGTAACGATAGGAATTTTCACATTGTTTGTGATATATGCAATAATAGTAAGTAGTCTAGAACTACCTTTTGACATTCATGAAAAAGTTCAAAATTTATTTAATGTTATACATTGTGATGTTTGGAAAATAGATAAGACACCTAACACCAAGAGTCATATTTTCTTACTCTTGTTGAAGATTTTAGTAGATTTAACTAAATATGTTTTATAAAATCTAAATTTGAAGTTGACAATAGATAGAAGTGCTTCATACATAGAGATTCTCTTTTACATTCACAGTTTCACACAAGAAACACTGCAAGGATGAAAATGGACGATGGTACTGAACCTGAAATTTCCCTTTAGCCACTATTAGTGAATTTCAGAGTGGAAAGAAAGGCAACGCGGAGGTAGTGAATAACATGAAGAGGCTGGAGCATTATTTGTTACAAACACTTCTTTGTATTACATCCACACTGAAACTTAATTGTTTACAGAAGAATATAAGAAAGGGCATAATAGTATCAAGATAACAAGAGTAAGAGATATGCTACAATAGCTAGGATGCTCACAGGAATAGATCTAGATGTGAAAGTGATACTTCGGAAGCAAATTTTCACAATAGTTATTTGCTAATCAGGCATAAGCCTTCCACTGCCTTGAATACTTGCTTTTCGCAAAGAATAGTGAGAGCACACTTTTATTCCGTGCAGTAGGACGAATAATCTCACGGTGAGGGTTATCCAAGGACTTCAAAGTAGACAAAGGTTTGGGAACTTCCAGAAGGTCCTACAAGAAAGTGAATACAGATGAGATCAAAAAATACTGTCTCAATCTATTGCCCATTTCAAAAAAATTTGACACCACATTCTAGTATTGTTTCTGTACCAGCAATTTTCAATTTCAGCACTTACGCAGGAACCTAGTTGCAAGGAACACCAAAATTTATACAAACTTAAATTAGCTTTGGCTATCACTCCAATTAATGGAGTGGGCATTACCTTATAACCAAAATAGCGTGGAACTATGTGAGATTGAGTGGTTCCATTTCTTGTGTCAAGATGAGGTGACGTGGACAAAGGTACAGTAGATTCTACTGCATCTATAAGAGAAAACAAGAAAACAAAGTACCATCAAGTCGTTAAAACAGTGAAGTAGCGTGTTGGGAATGAGGGAAGATGTGCAAGGATTCAAATTTATAAACATTGAATATACCTAGCAGGTGGAAGTCATGTGGAGTAGCTTTATAAGCCTTTGAACCTTCAAAGCTGCATGTTAAATTATGAGATCCATAGGATAACACATAAATTCAATGGTATAAAGATTATGTATTCCAATGGATGTCAATTACTCAAACCTGAAGGAGAACATGGAATCCTGCTCTGACCGAAAACTAGAGGATTTATTTGGCATGGAGTTGGATTCTGAAGCAAGATACCATGAAAGAGTTTTAGATGCAGGGTTACCTAAAGAACAGATTGAAAAATGTGATGCAACTTGTAAAAGAACGAGCAGATATACATAAATAACAAATAATTCCTATATAAAATAAACCAAATACCTGGGGAATGAGAACGAGAATCTGAGATATCATGGTTTGTCCCACTAGCATTCAGCTGTGAACCAATACGTGTCTTGCCAGCATTGGAATCTAGCTTGTTGATTTAGAAGAAACAATAAAAACAATATCTTATATATTTCAATTCTTCAAGTTAATATTACATTATGGATTTATGAGAAGTTGAGATCCTACTTGGTAAAAAGTAGTGTTTGTGGTGTCTTATACTAGTTCCTAGCAACTGCTGCTGCCTGAGACCTTCTTTGTCCATGTAATGTTGGCAAGTAAGAATTTGCTAAAAACCAATATGAAGCAGAATTAGCCCCTATTTAAGGTGAAGTTTCAGCTCTAATAATTTTTTTAGCTTTAAACGGGCAACCTTTACCTGATTCAGACATGAAATCTTTAACTCTACACTTGAGACATCAACAGATTGCTGTTCAAACAAATCCGTCAATTTGTAAGCAACTGTACCAAGATGATCAACAGCATTTACAAGAGCTTTCACAGCGTAATCCTTCAAATTATCCAATACCCTGAAAGCAAGGGAAGTTGAAATCAGAAGTTATAAATAAGACAATGCATCAAATGAGTTACAACATAGAAGTAATGAGCAAGGTATATGGTGGATGCCATCTCAGAAACCAAGTTTGTTTCTGTTTTTGAAAGTTGCAAAGAAGCTGACACTAGGGCTTGTTTTAGAGTTGACAGAGTATCTCAGCTTCTTGAGTTTGTTAGCAACAAAACAAGCACATTATGAACCATGTGCCACATCATTGTTATCACATTGTTAAGGATTTAGAGAAGAAGAAAGGAGTTTTAGGTTGGAAGATCACACACAAATGCCAACGCAAACACAAGATTTTTATGTGGTTCCCCCTTAGGGTACTTCCACGGATAGAGGCTAAGTGTTCTTCTTTTCTGTTCTGCTAGGAATACAAAATTAGGGTTACCAATAAGGTGCCCTAGGTCCAAGCTTATATAACTTGGACAATCAAGGGTCCAAATGACCAAAATACCCTTAATACAAATTACATATTAATTCAAGACACATTCAACAATCTTCACCTTGTCTTGAATCACAAACTCCACTTGCAGTAAAGCACTCCATCATAGAGACCCATGAAGGGTCAATAGTAGGCATAGACATTAAGCAAGTCCAATCAATGCTTGTATTTACTCTCAACGACATCCTTGGTAAACATATCAACTGGGTTGTCCTTGGTGTTGATCTTCAAAATCTTGATCTTGTCTTCAGAACGGAAGAAATGATATCTAACATCAATGTGCTTCGTACGGTCATAAAACACATTGTCCTTTGTCAAGCAAATGGCGCTGAGACTGTCACAGAATATATCTGCCTTGTCATAGTTCAAGCCAAAGTCTCCTAGTAGCTCCTTCAACCAGATTCCTTCCTTTGCAGCTTCTATCATAGTCATATACTCAGCCTCGGTGGTGGACAAAGAGACCGTTGGCTAAAGTATAGACTTCCAACAAATAACAGAATCTACAATTGTAAAGACATAACCTGTCAAGGATTTTCTTTGATCAACATCACCTGCAAAGTCTAAATCAGAATAACCAACCATAGTGCAGCTATGTTTCACTCCATACATCAGCCTGATATCAGGCGTTCCCTTCAAGTATCTGAAAATCCTCTTCACGGCCTGCCAATGGTCTTTCCCCGGATTTGACATAAACCTGCTCACAATACTAAGTAGATAAGCAAGATCTGGCCGAGTACAAACCATTGCATACATTAAACTACCAACGACCTGTGAATATGGAACACGCCTCATGTACTCCTCAAATTTCGTCTGTGGTGCCATGGCTGAAGACAAATGTAAGTTCCTATCATAAAGTGTCCTAATGGCTTTGCTAGAAGCCATTCCAAACTTGCTCAAAATTTTCTCTATATATCTGCGTTGATGGAGAAACAATTTCTCAACACCCCTGTCACGGTGTATCTCCATTCCAAGAATTTTTTCTGCTTTAAAGTTTACTTCATTTCCTATATTACATTGATATCTTGTGCTGTAATTAAGATATCATCAACATATAGTAACAAATATATGTGTGTATCATTATTCAATCGTCTAATATACACACATGAATCAAAAGAGTTATGAACAAAGTCAACTTTGGTTATAAAGGTATCAAACATCTTATACCATTGTCTGGGGGATTGCTTAAATCCATACAAGGACTTCTTAAACATGCAAACTAAATCTGATTTTCTCCTTGCCACAAAACCTATTGGCTGTTCCATCCAGATTTTCTCTTCCAAATCACCATGCAAGAATACCGTCTTCACATCTAGCTGTTCCAACTCTAAATTCTTTGTTGCAACAATAGCCAAGAGAACTCTAATAGATGAGTGTCTAACCACTAGTGCAAAAACTTCGTTGTAGTCCACCCCTTCTTTCTGTGAGTAACCCTTTGCAACTAATCTTACCTTGAATTGGACTCCTTGGTTACCTTGAGTTCCAACCTTTTTTTGAATACCCACTTGCAACCAACAACATTTTTACCTTGAGAACGCTTCACCAAATCCCATGTCTGATTTTTCTAAAGAGATTGAAGCTCCTCCTGCATGACTCCCATCCAATGTGCAACATTTGAACCCTTTATGGCAGCATCATAGGTTGGTGAATCATCAACTTCCTCAACCTCAGTTGCTACCTGCAAGGCAAATGCAATCATATTGCTAAACCCATACTTTTGTGGACGCTGAACATCCCTCCTGGGTCAGTCCTTAGCCACACATCTCTGTTGGGTCTCATCTACATTCTGATCATCATGATTGCCATCCAAGTCCAAAGGCAGATCAACACCTGAAGTACCCTGATCAGAAACAGTCGACTGCACCATATCAAACTCCACCTATTCGGGAGTACTAGAAACAATAGTCTTCTCTCCATTCTGCATGAGATAAGCCTCATCAAAAGTGACATCACGACTGTGAATCACCTTCTTTGACTCTGTATCATGTATTCTGTAGCCCTTTACACCTATCTCATAGCCTACAAAAATGCCCTTCTTGGCACGTGACTCAAGCTTACCGTTGTTGACATGGTAATAAACTGGGCATCCAAAGATCTTCAACCTAGAGTAGTTAGCAGCACTGTCTGTCCAAACTTCATATGAAATCTTGTCATCAATGACACTAAAAGGTGACCTGTTGACAAGATAGGAGGCTGCGTTAACAGCCTTTGCCCAAAACTTCTTTTCTAAGCCTGTATGAGAGAGCATGCATCTAGCTCTCTCCAACAGTGTGCAGTTGAGGTGTTCAACCACTCCATTTTGTTGCAGAGTGCCTTTAACCATGTAGTGTCTTGTAATTCCTGCATTTTTGCAAAATTCATCAAATTCATAAGAGCAAAACTCTAGCCCATTATCTATTCTCAAATACTTCACCTTTCTCCCAACCTGATTTTCAACAAAAGCTTTCCATTGCTTGAAACTCTTGAAAACTTCATTCTTATGCTTCAAAATGAAAACTCAATGCATGCGTGAATAATCATCCACAATGGAAAGAAAGTATCTGGAACCTACTAGAGATAGCTGTTAAGATGGCCCCCAACAATCTGCATGAATGTAATCTAATGTTCCTCGAGTTGAATGCTCTCCCTTTCCAAAATGCAAACGTTTCTGCTTCCCAAAGATGCAATGTTTGCACAAATCAATATCTACAAATTTGTGCCCATCCACCTGCCTAAACGGCAAAGCCTCTGCATCCTTTTCTGCCCCAAGTGACCCATTCTTGAGTGCCATACAGCAGAAATGGATTGCTGATCTTCACTAATAGCTGTAGCAGCTGAACCAACAACGAGAGAACCCTGTAGAATGCACAACGACCCATCTTTGATCCCTTTCATTACAACCATGGAGCCTTTTGAGACCTTTAGCTTGCCTCCACCTCTATACTTGAATCCCTTGGAGTCAAGTGCCATCAAGGAAATCAAACTTTTGCCTAACTTAGGCACATGCCAAACATCCTCAAGTATTCTCACTATACCATCATGCATTTTGAATTTTATTGTTCCAAAGCCGACTCTATTGCAAACATCATTGTTTGCTAAAGTCACCTGTCCACCATCCACCCTCTCATAGGTGTGAAAGCACTCCCGGTTGGGAGTCATATGGTGAGATGCACCAGAATCTAGTATCCAAGACTGATCTGAGTAGGCACTGCATGAAACTGTTAAGGAAAAGTCATCATCTTACATTGAATCATCCTTTTCGACAACAGCTGCATTGCCTTTAGACTTCAGCTTTGAGCACTGTACTTTCCAATGCCCATTCTCCTTGCAATAGTTGCAAGTATCCTTGGAGTACCTCTCCCTAGACTTGCTTCTTCCTCTATGCTTGTTGTAGTTGTTTTTATGCTAACGTCCCTTAGAGTCTGAATGATGTACAAACAAACCAGAACCTCCTACGTCATTATTGCCATGAGTTGCCATATGCCTCAACTCCCTAGAATGCAAGCTTGATTTCACCTCCTCCAATGTGATTGTGTCTCTACCAACCACAAAAGATTGTACAAAGTTCTTATAAGAAAGCGGAAGTGAGACCAACAAGATGAGGGCTGCATCCTCATCCTCCACGGTAATACCAATGTTCCTCAACTCCATGAGAATGGTGTTGAGCTGATCCAAATGTTGCTTCAATTGTGTTCCTTCCTTCATCCTTAAGGAGAACAATCTTTGCTTCAGCAATAATTTGTTGGTAAGAGACTTTGTCATGTACAATGTCTCTAACTTATTCCACAATCTGGATGCGGTTGTCTCATCAACAACTTCAATGATAACCTCATCCGATAAGCATAGCAAAATGGTCAAATATGCCTTCTCTTCTTGCTGCTCAAGTTCTACATATTTCTTATCCAATGTTGACTCCTTATTGAAAGGAGTTCAAATGCCTTGTTGCTTTAATAAGGCTCTCATTTTAATCTGCCATAGGCTGAAATTATTTTTTCCATTGAACTTCTCTATTTTTAAAGCTAATGTTGTCATCTGAAAAATCTGTTAGGTGCACCTAGTATTCTGAAATACAAGTGCAACACAAATGTCAATACTGCAATGCAGAAATGTGGTAGAAAGCCCTAATCTTCAAATCCGAAAATCCCCAAACATCCACAACAAATTAAATGCAAGATTGCATTTACGAAAGTCAGTAGAAAATGATTCTTACCACCTGAAGCACCAATCTGTACGTACAGGAATCTGGCAGCCCTGATCTTCATCCTTAAGTCCGGATCACAAAGAACGGACGGCCTCCTGTCTCTCCTGTGTGACAGGAACAGATGGCTTCCTGTCTCTCTCGCGTGACAGGAACAGACGGCTTCCTATCTCTCCCGCGCAGACCCCATACGATCGAAAAATAGCAACACCCTTGCTGTAGCCGCCGGAATCAACAAATGCCCTAGCTGGAGCCGCCGAAAGAACTCCCACGCACGTTCGCGTCTAACCTTCTCTTCTCTCCGTGAAACAGCATGCTCTTGTGCGGCTCGCGAGACGCACGGTCAGGGACTTGCTGGCCAGACGCGCAAAACCCTTGCTGGCCAGACGTGCACAAAACCCTTCCAAATCCCCTTCTCCGCAACCACCCTCTGATACCACTTGTTAAGGATTTAGAGAAGGAGAAAGGAGTTTTAGGTTGGAAGATCACACATAAATGTCAACACAAATACAAGATTTTTACGTAGTTCCCCCTTAGGGTACGTCCACGGATGAAGGCTAGGTGTTCTTCTTTTCTATTCTACTGGGGATACAAAATTAAGGTTACCAATAAGGTGCCCTAGGTCCAAGCTTATATAGCTTGGACAACTAAGGGTCCAAATGACCAAAATACCTTTGGTACAAATTACATATTAATTCAAGACACATTCAACGATATATAAACAAATTTTAAAAAAATAATCAAGACAAACTTAGCTCATAACACATGTATCTACATGTAAAAGGAAAGGAATTGGTTTTTCAATCAGATTTCTCTCCAAATTTTCCTGACAACAAAGTTCATGAGAAGGAAAGAGGTGTAATCATCACATTGTCTAGTTAACATAATTGATGGATCCTTTCAATAAATTACCAAAACCCTTGAAAAAGAGGGAATTTCTTAACAATACGAATATTGTACTTTTGCACTTTCTATTATAGAACAATTGGAATGGAAACTTTATTTATTAGAACCATTACAGGAAACGATGATAATTGCTAGAGAACGTTCCCAGCATAGAATTACTTTGTTATCCTTTTCTATCTATGGATGTTTCTTTCTTTCTATAGAGGGTTTATCTTAATAGAATATAACCATCAACAAGTAAGAATAAAAACCGAAGTCTACAGGATAATATAACCTTACATTTGCTTCTTCTCGCTGTGAAGGTATGACTTCTCACAGTACTCCGCAGCAGAGTAAAGCTGCGGTCTAAGGTTCTTCAATTCCTGTGACATGCAAAAGAGAAAATGAATGAAAACTTTGACAGGTTGACGTACGGTCGTACTGGCGCATATATTCAGGAACACAAAGAAAAAAAAACTAAATTGAAAAAAGCACAAGCGAAGCACCGACTAAATAAATTTCGATTTTCAGCACAACCATCACATAGAACACAGCAGAAACTGCCCAAATAGGCACAACGCCTTGGCTGTATGTCGGAGGAAGTTATCACGAAGAAATCAATCAGATCAAGCAGCACACGTCGGAGTTCTTCGTTATGGTTCCACGAGTGCAGAAACACCAAATCCCCCCAAAATCTTCAACCACAACTCACAGCAATCAATCTTCGCCCAACACTCGTCAGTGAATAGTAGAGAGGGAAAATCTTCAACATTCCCCAAAAATCTTTCATCACCGAATCACTTCACGTACTTGAAGGACAGAAAAACCGCGGTGGACTTCGGCCAGGGAAAAGAGGAATACAAGAAGACCAACAGGCCCAGATCGAAAGGGAGGTGGAAGAGTAAGGAAGAAGCTCACCTGCAGGGCCATGACGAAGCTCTTGCTCCGCTCCATGGATACCTCGTCGAAGGTCATCCGCGCCGGCGACTCCGGCGTCCATTGCTCCACTTGCATCATCCCCTTTGGGTAGAGAGACGGGATTCTCGCGGCACCACACCAGAGATTTTGCTATTTTACTCTTCCTCTGGGGAGGTGGAGATTTTTATTGTGCTCTGGTTTGGTGGGAAAACGAGAGCAGAGTTAAAAGCCCAGCGAGAGCGACTAGAAGTGGGAGTGAAGTAGAAGCAAATTCTGGGAAGTATTTCTTGGGTGAAAAGTACAAATTCCTTCGGTTAAAAAGAGTTTCAATTAATTTTAAGGGATCTGTGTACACTTAGAAAAAAGAATATTTAAAAAAAAAAATTAGATTTTTAGCTATTTAAAAAATTTAAAAAAATTTTAAATTTTTTTATCATACAAGTATTTTTCACTATTTCTCGTCTATTAGATAAAAAAATTCTTGTAACTAACAAAATTTTTATTATGATATACTTTTCTAACTTTATTTATTTTACATAATCTCTAACCATTATTAAATTTACGACTATAAGGAAAATGTAAAATTAAATTTAAAATGTTAAAATATAAAAAATTTATAAATTTTTTAAAATTAATTTTTCAGAATTTTACAGTGTAAACATTCATAAAACATTTTCCATTTACTAATTTTCCATTTCTTTTTGTAAATTTTTATTTCTTAAATTTTTGATATATAAACACTAAAAGTTAAAGTTGAAAATTAATAATTAATATGATAAAAATTTATATGTTAAAATTTAAACAATGATAATAATATATAAAAATTTATGTAAAATTAGAGTTAAAATTTTAAAAGTAATTTTCAAAAAAAAAATTTATTTTTGAAAATTTCTTTGTATCTTTGGAAATTTCAAGAAGAAACATATCAATAAAAACGTTTACAATAAATTTATTATATTTTTAAAAAATAATATAACTAATTTATTTTCATTATATCATTTATCTTTTCCTGAATCGTATAACTACTTTCTACGTACATTATTTTTAATGACGTCATTATTTTTCCTATGAATTGCATTGATTGTTGCTAACATAAAATTATATATTAAAATTTAATTTTACATATCATTTCGAATAATAAAAATTATCATAATTTGAAAATAGACTTCAAAACTTAAATATGAGATGTACATGTTTCAATTTTTTTAAGATAAATCAAAAATTAAAAATTAAAAAATTTGAACCATGAAACCACATATGTAAGGGTGTGTTTAACAAGAGATTTTGGCTTCAAATAAAGTAAAAAGTTAGAAATTAAGTTTTATTATTAAATAAAGTTAAATTATACAGTAAATTATGAAATAAAAATTTATACATAAAAATTTAGTAACAATAATACGTAAAAATTTATCTAATTTTAAAAGTAAAATTAAAAAGTTATTACCAAATAAAACTTTTGAGAAAAATTTACATTAAAGTTGACATAAATAACATAACAAAAGCTGAACAGTATTAAATAATGTTAGGTGCAAAATAATAATTTTATGGTGGCGCATGCTTGCGAAACTTTATGCCGTTGGGTTGCCAGTTGGAGAGCCTGTGGTGCTTGTCCTGTGGCTTTTAACTTTTAACCATTTGTTTTGATAGATGCTCCAAAAAAAATTAAGGTATTGTCGCTCTTTTTTTAAATTCCAGGAAATTATAAAGTTGGATTTTTAATGTAAATCATTAAAGAAAAAAATTAATGTAGTCTTTCGCAATATTTTTATTAAAATTTTCAAAAAATAATATATCAAATTCAATTTTATACACCATGTTATCCTCTTCTTGTGAATTGTTAAGTATCACCACATTATTTTCAATGATGTTAATTTTTCTTTTAGTAAACCATGTAGTTAATGTCATAAAATAATATATTATAATCGATATATTATTTTAGTCATCACAGTAAAAATTACTGAATGAGTTGTTTAGAATAGTGTAGTTCCAATGAGTTCTTGCATCTTTAAATACACATTAGAAAATGTGTGATTTGATTGCTGTAGTTTTTTTCTCGAGAAGAGAGAAATTTATTAAGCAATGAAATCTAACAATACACCCTACAATAAATGATGCACATTTATTGAGCGATTAAGAAATGAAACTTACACAAGTTTTGAGGAATGAGATTGGTTAAAAGAGTTTTAGTCAAAAGTTAAATAGAGTTAGATAAAGTTAAAAGTTATAAAATAAATGAAATTGAAGTTATATAGAAATTAATGTGTTAAAATTTTATAATAATAATAATATATGAAGATTTTATATAAAATTAAAATTTAACAAATTATTTTCAAACGACTTCTTCCAAATAAATAAATTTTGATTGCATTTTTTCTAAAAGCGTACGATTTGATGGTTTAAATTCAAACCTGCCATCTTAGATTTTTAACGTTCAAATATGGTAATGGCCCATTTACATATTTATTTATTTTTACATGAATCTTTATGCAATTTTCTATTTAACTTTCTTAAAGTTTTCGGAAGAAGAGAAAGAAAGAACGCCACCATTTTTGCAGGAGAAGATTGGCAGCCATTTTCATCACTCGTCTTCCTTAATTAAAAGGCTGATTGAAAGGTCATTTGTGATTCAATTGAGTTATAATTTCAAAAGCTTGTTCATGATTTATAGATTTTCAATTTGAATGATTGGATCAAATATCAAAATAGTATAAAGTGGATTTAAATGAGGTTTCAAAAGAAATTTATCATTATAATTTTACAATGTGCATTCTTGAAAAAAGGTTAATTTTAAGGTCAAAATGAAACTTGTTCAAGTTGAAAGTTTTTTGATGGATCAATGACTCGTAGAACTTCATTTGTACTCAGTTTTGTGATTTTTGTAGTGTAGTGATAGTAGCATTCTTTTGAAACAAACAATGTTGAAATCACTAAAAGTAGCATTACTTTTTGCTTTGTATTGTTGATTGTGTTATTTGTTAATAGTGAATGAGCATGTGTAATTTCTCTAATTGAATATCAGAGAAGTCTTATATCTCTTGCATGTTGATTATAATTAAAGATTTGAAGGTGGATCAATTAATTATATGATTTTTGTTCCTTATATCAAAAAGATTTTTCATGTAAAGTATTAGTGTTCTTTGTTTGTGATTTATTTAAGGTTTTTTTATTGATTACTACTATTTATTTCACCATTAAGAAATATTTTTCAAAGATCAAGATTTAAAGTTTTTCATAACAATAATAGCATCTTTCAAAGATCCAGATTCAATATTATAATTTTGTAAAAATTTGCATGGGCATCTAACAAGTAGAAATATTTATTATATTATTTTTTCAAAACACAAGAAATAAATATTTATTAAAATAAAATTCTGATCCACGTGCTTTTCTCGAGAGAATTTAGAAAATTAAACGTTAGAAAAAATCATGATCTAAACAGAGAAAAATGTTAGGATACTCGTAGTTAAAAACATTACAGATATGTATTTTATGATTTAAATATATTAACATAAAATTTGTTGATACTAAATATTACATTTAAAATAAATGTTTATAAAAAAGACATCAAGAAATATCTATTTATTTATTTTAGATGATTCACCATCTATAAATCATAAATTAATATTTATAAATTATAATTTAATATTTAAAACATAGTTAAATATAAACATCGATAATTTTATTTTTTCATCAGACAATGAAAAGTTCATGAAAGTTTATTTTTTTGCAAAAGTTAAAAAAGTCTAAAAAAGTAACGGCTACGATTCAAAGGAGGGTTCGGTGGAGTGTGGTAAACCTTTTGATTTTTTCGCTGGTTCGGATGTTGACGGCAATGGGCGCGGTTGGTAGGGTAGATGAGGATCCCGTCCTCCGCGGTGATGTTACGGTCAATATCGCAAACGTGGATGGAGATATGTGCATAAGTCAGAGAATAGATGGATTCTGGTGATGACAGGTGTCTGACGTACGTGCGGGACCAAGATTAGGCTGTCACCTTCCTCCGTCTCTCTCATCCACACCCTACAAACTTGATCGGATGGCTGGTGTTGCGTGGCGTGGTCTCGAATGTGGCCGTGAGTCGGATGATCTCGAGTACGTCTCTCTCCTCTGTGATTCCATTCATTTCAGTGGTGTATGGGCGCAGGAACCATGTAATTCCTTTTCTTCTCCGGATGATTTTGTTGTTGTTTTCTATTTAAAAGAATCTTTATACTTTTTAAAAAGAAAAGTTTTTTATTTTTTTTTGAAAAAAGTTATTTATAGTTACTTTTGTGACCTGATTTTCTATGTCACGGAGTAAGTCAGACTTTCGCTTGTAGGGTATGTACTCTATATCAAGTTGTAGGATCAAAACTACATAAGAAAGAGGTGAATTAAGTATTATACCATTTTTACTAAATAAAAGATTTGAATTAAATCGCTTAGTAAATTTTGAAAAACTATAAAGAAAATGACATAGGAATTTTATAGTGGTTCTTCAAACCATGAGTACTCCACTTCTTGAGTATCACTAAGAGTTTACTATTCCTTGGAATTTATGATTTACTCCACAACCCAGTGTCTACAATGTTGTTCTCACAGAACAGTAACTTTTACATAGCACTGATTCTGTAAAGTTAACCTCTAACTTGACGCACCCTTGTCTAAGTTAACCTCAAACACTACAAAATTTTGTAATATTTGCTCCAGAATATCGTGAATGCCGCTACACTTTAGTGTTCTCTTTTCCACAACAACCTTATGGAATAAGTTTCTCAATAAACAATATGAAACTAAGAGAAAAACACAAACTACTAAGCTCTAAAGAGATTCAAACCAATTTTTCTCCAAAATCGATGTGACGCCTTCTTAGACATTTCAGTAGGCCATGTTAGCTAGCTCAGACACTATTTGTGCTAGGCTATGTTGTGCCTTGTACGAAAATTTTTAGCCTAGGCACAGCCTAGTGGCAAGACCCATTTGAATCGTGCCAGTCAACTATGTCGTTGATCGTGTCGAACCGTGTCAGGCCGTGTCGAATTGTGCCAGCCTAGTTTGTTTGTTTTATTTTATTTAATAATTAAAAATAATATAATATTAATATTATATATTTATATGATTATTAATTAATATAAATTATCTAATATGCTATTTCATACCACCAAACTACATACAAATGATACAATTCATAACTTAAAAAAATATATCATTATAACATTATGTTTATGAAAAAATTACAAATGATATTTTTGATACAAATACAAATATACAATACATTGTACAATGTACAAATTTGTTAATTTGACAATTGACTAAGACTTACAAATGATTTAAAAAATTGTAAAATATTGTATTACATAAATAATAATAAATAAACATAAAATTACATTTGCATTATTACAATTGGAGAATAAAAAATAAAAACTAAAAAATGAAAATTTATAATTTTACAATTACAATTGAAATTTATTAGAAAATTCGTCTACACAAATATCCACTTCTTGTTGGCCATAATGTCAAGCAAATTCCCAATCTTTAACACACATCAAGACTTCCAGTACATCCAGCTTCGACCTTGATCTTTTGTCATTCAGTATGCTTCCACTCATACTAAAAATCGAGGTTTGTTTTTTCCACCAATCTATCACATCAAATGAATTCATATCTAGATATTCATTCCATAGATATTGATGATTAGTGGAGTTGAAAGAATTTATTTCACTCCTAGAAACTATAGTTTGGGAAGAAATACTTAATGATGTAGATAGAATATTTACATCTTCTTCATCTTGAGTTAATAATAATGCCCATGATGCCATTCCCATCTGTGATGATGATGATGGCATAGATGAAGAAATTTGTGTTATTTCTATATTATATTTTATTGCAAATTTATCAAACACTTTATTTAAATTCTCCTCTATTATTTGTATATTCATTTCAATATTTACACCTAAACATTTTTGTATTCTTTTAATTAATTTATTAACTAATTTTATTTTAGCCCTAGGATCTAAACAAGCACTCAATATATACAATAATGGGCTTTCACCCCAATATTTTAAAAATTTTGCTTTCATTTTATCTACTATTGGTTTAAAAATGGTTGATTACCATATTTATAAAAAACTAAACAAATTTCATATAAATGATGTAAAGCATAAATAGAAGTTGAATAATATACACCTAATAATCTAATAGTTATGTCATAAAATGGTTTTAAAAAATCAACAAAATATTTAACAATTTCAAAATCTTGATCAATTAATTCTTTAGTATAGTCATCTACAAAGTGATTATAATAAGATTTAATGGGTTTTTGATAAGTTAAACAACTTTCTAATATTAAATATAAATAATTCCATCTATGAGGAATATCAGTACTAAATGTTTTATGAAGTAAACCAAATGACTCACATAGAAGATGAAAGTCATGTATATGTCTATCTACACTTTGAATACAATGTATTGCATCTCTTATATTATTAACATAAATTTTTAAATCTGAAATACCTACTTGTACAATAAGATTAATAATATGATACATGCATCTTTGATAAAATAATTCAAAACCTATTGGTGGATTTAATCTACTTTTAAACATAGGAATTGTGGTAGTATTATTGGCAGCATTATTGAAAGTAATACTACCAACTTTATTTTTTATACCATATAAATCAAAAATTTCCATAACATTAGAAAAAATATTTTCAACAGTACGAGGATATGCAATTTGTCTAAATCCTATTAATCTTTTTTGTAAAATCCAATTATTATCAATAAAATGAATAGTTATAGCAATATAACCATTTTTATTTTTACCCTCCCATGTATCTGATGTGCATGCAATACAAGTCATAATTGTACCAATTACATTTTTTCTAATACTTAGTTTGTTAAATACTTCAATAACATTTTTTCTAGCAGTGTTGCTAGATACAGCCTTATATTATGGACACAATTGATTAGTTCTTTTGGGGTTATAGTTGATGGTTGTTTCTCAATTCCATCTCTACTGCAGAACTGGACGTGATAGTTTCCTCTCATCCAGCTCCTCGTGAATAAGGTAATACTATTATTGATTATTGATACATATGTATTTTGAAATAATGTTAAACAAAATCATGATATTTTTTGACTAATTTATTTTACTAAATATTTATACCAATTTATATTAATATACTAATTTATTTTTATTACATATATAT